>JANRGW010030587.1:114576-163446 GCA_024733675.1 Psilopsiagon aymara | reverse complement strand
AGCGCTCCGGCAGACAGCAGTAAACGGCAAACAGAGGGCAAAGCCACCCGGCTCCTCCTTTGTTCAGGCCGTGCAAACGATGCCAGAACGAAAGGGGGTGGCTGGAACAATCCTCTGCAAGAGAAATCCAGCCCCAGGTACTGTGGTCAGCTCGAGGCCCCCGACAGCCGGGTTTGCTTTCCTCCGCTCGCGGGGCCCGCCGGGCCGCGGAAGTGGCTGGCGATGCTCCCGCCGCGGCGGGAAGAGCTGAGGCGGCAGAAGGGGCAGGGCGGGCTGGGGTTTGCGCGCGTGTTGGAGGGCAGGAACGAGGAGCTGGGCTGCGGCGTGCTCGTACCGCTCCAAGCGCGACGTCAGGAGCACCTCTGGGCACACCTGGGGTCTTCACCGGTTGAGGTGATTTTTCACAATGTCTTAACTTAGACTGGTTTGTAGTTTTCCAGAACATTCTACGTGTATAGCCAGGACTGAACTGCTGCCACACGGCAGCATGACTCCTTCCCCTGACCCATGTGTGAAGGACAGCTAGCTGCTGAGGACATGTGGTTTGCAAGTGTCACACAAAACAGTACAGTGACTATAAGCATGTGGCCAGATTTGCTCCTCGGATAATTTCTTCTACCCTTAGAAATCTGTTCTCGAGATTTGAATCACGTAAAACAAGCATTATTATCAGGGAGAAAAAAAGGTGATAGTGAATACACGGGGCTGGGAGGGAACAGCAGAACGTTATATATCTGCTTACAGAGTTGTTACATAGGAGAAGGATGGACAGGCACTCATCCTCTTAAAATTCAGCTGCTTGGTGGTCACTGCTCACATTTCTGGTTGAGCTGCTCTGCTACCTGTTACATCTTCTGACAAAACAAGACCAGTTAGCAGACACTATTGTATGGAATTGTATTATATATAATTGCATGGATTTTCTATAGAGAATGTCCCTGTCTTAATTAGGATATATAAACAGAAGGGGTTCAACTAGGAGAGTAGTGGTACCCAACACAGCATCAATGCTAACACTTCCAGGGCACTGTGTCCAGATTTAGGAGTGAATTGGACAAATTACAAACAGTTCTAAAGAGACATCTAGTGAAGTGACTGCAGACGAATAACAGTGATTTCCTTTGCTGAGAGGATGGAACTGTTAGGTGTGACGGAGCTATAAAGGCTTCTGTTGTGTAAAAGCACACCTCTACATAATGTATTAAATTCATTCTCCCTCAAAATGGATGTTCATAGGAAAGTCATAGATCTGTGAATTTTTATGCCCTTGATATTGGGTTGACTTCTCAGAAGAATGCTTATGAGACACAACAGCCAAAATGTGTTACCATCTTTTACGTACTTGTCCATTTAACATTTGCTTTTCATGTATGCTATTTTCATATAAGCAGAGGCAGCGACTGATCTTGGAGCTGTTTACATAAAAGATATATATAGTTTACTTAGCCCTTTTCACTGTAGTTTTCAGAAAGCACATGTTTTTTACCCCCACCCCCTCTAACTGATGAAACTTATAAATAAAGAATGAAAAAGAAATAAAGTACTTAAAACTATTTTTGGGGTTTTTTTCCCCTCAGTTACAACAGCTATGTGTCAAAGTTTTGAGTTGAATTCATGGACATGCATGTATATGGCTGTATTTTATTACAGTTAGTGTGAAGAAATATGCTGGCAGTTTGTTTAGCCTTGAAGTTTTGTAACATATGAAGGAATTGAACTTAATAGAAAACAAAATGTTTCATTTTGTAGTGTAATATAAGAGGTGTATACACTTACAATTTTCAGGTTATTGTTAAGAGGTTAATTAAAACAGGTGTTAATCAATTACATTCTACAACAATACGTTTCCATTGCTTTTAGAAGCAAGCCAAAAAAAAAAAAATATTAAAGATTCATTTCTTGCAAAAAACAACCAGGCTATGATGAATATTAGTAACTATTCTATAGTCTGTAATTATTTTTTTCACAGTGTATTACATACAAGATAGCAGCTCAGGATACAATTCAATTGCTGTCTGGCCTGCTCAGCATTAAGCTGCTTAGAAAACCGTTCTCCTGGTCTGTACTGAGTTTAGAAGAATTGTTTCATATGATAATTAGCCCAAGGCATTTTTCTTTCTTTTTTTTTTTTTTTTTTTTGCTGTATGGAACCAGCACAATTGCTAAAATTCTTATATTGGCTGTGAGCATCCCAGACTGAAAAGGAGAGGTTTGAGTGGATTTTGACTCAAAGCTCTATCATATACTTTCTGAGCCTTTGAGGAAAGCTTAATTTTAACATTTAAATTTGCATTAAAACTGTAGTTTGAATCAAACATATTCTCAAACAGTTTCTCCCAGATCTTTGGCATACTTGAACATGAGTTTTAGAAGCACTTGGTAAAATAATGCTACAAACATTAAGACTTTGTTCACTAAAAACCATAGTCCAGCTGGAGTATTGCAAAAGTACAAGGTTATCCAGTGAGGTAAGAATTTTTTGAAGGAACTTGTGCAAACATAGCAATAAGCTAAAATTGCACTGAAGACAGAGTTAGGTCATACACAGAATGTCATCTCTGTGCAGGCTACCATTTCCTTTCCCACCCCTCATCCATTTACTTTTCTCTCCTCTTCTTTAAATGAAGGCTTTGGTCCTTGTTTACAAAACCGGATGACACTATGATTAATGTCTCTGTCCAGGCAGCGTATTATCAGGCAGTTCTGAAATACAGTACAAAATGGAGTATGCAGCTAAAGCAAAAACAAACAGTAATGCCCTAACAGCTTGTGCTGTAGATTAATTGCAGCTGCTTGCGACCCCAGCACACCTTGGGTACCCAATAGCACTCCTGAAGTTCAGCTATCCTTTTGCATTGAGTCAGGTTGTATTGAAAGTTTGGTTTATTAGTTGAGCTATTCTTGGCTCCTAGCAAGATGTACCTCTATCTGTTCATATTCAACTATGCATTGAGTGAATTTTGACATTTTATTATAGCCTCCTGATTTCCTTGCAGGAAAGTATATGATCCAATAATCATAGTGTAACAAAAAAAAAAGTTATTCTCACAGTATGTTATTACTTTGAAACACTGCTTCTAACTCATCTTTTACAATACATCTTGAAAATTTTCTCAAATTATTTTAAAAGACTAGATACCTGTTGCATAAGAAATAACGTTATCCTTGTTATTACTGTATTCAGTAAGATAACGAATAGACATTTTTACCTCTTTCTTACATCAAGAAACAATCTTCAGAATTCGCATCTTCTAATTTTCACAGTTTTGTTTTCTCAAAACATTGTCTTGAGCAGAATGTTTACAGAGTTGATTCTAAAATTACAGCTGTAAAATTGTATCTGTATCTCAATCATTTAAACCAACTTAAAGCACTTTTGAGGTATATGAGCATAACAAAGTACCTTTTTATAAAAATCAGACTACTTTGGCTATCCTAGAACACCAAGGAACAGTTCTATTTTAAGTATTAAATTTACTGGGGTGTAAATTTATTTTCAGAGGAGTGTTTGGGTCATTTAAAGAAATTCAATTTTGCAGTTTTACCAGATGCTTTTTAATGCATGACCTCTGTATTTTAACTTGAAAGACAAATACTCAGAAAGGGAGGCCCTTAGTTTTCCACCTTTCTTATTTTTTCCTCTCTTTTTGCAGTCCCTTCCCTTCCTGTTTTTTTTCTTTCTCCTTTTTCTTTTTGGAGGTAGCCCCTGTCTTTCACATTTATCATCTCTTGTTCTCCTTTTTCTCTATTCTCCCATATACAGCTGTCAAACGTGCAGGGTACTATGGATACAGCCCAGAGCACTGGGTTCCCCCATCTCTAACCCAATTGTGCAATGTAGACATGTAACAATATTCTAAAAAAGCCCGAGTCATCCCAGCCATTAGGTAGCTATTGAAGAATATCTTTACATTGCAGGAGAATAAGATGTGGTAAATAGAATGTATTAAAATTTCATATGAAATTGTAGAATAAGAAATCAGTATTTCCGATTGTCTTCAACACAGGAAAATACCTGTTTATACTTTATAAGAGTTAGCTTTACTGTTTTTAGCTAACCTGTGTTGAGGAAAAAGATTAAGATTTAAATTGTAACTTGTCTTCTATAGAATTTAATTCCATTTTAGTTAGGTCAAGTTTACAAATACTCTTCCTGCTGAAGACTGTACAATTTTTAATCTTATGTATGTAGAAATCAGGAGATCAGGAGAAAGATACGATATTCAAAGGTGTAAGGTGAGATGAAAAGTTTGAAAGCTGTTGAGGGGAAAATACAACATAAAGTTAGATCAGATAATATGACAGTTTCAATATTAATTTAACAAATACATACTGTAGTAACTAAGTGAATAATTTGTACAGATATGAACTTCAGTTTAAGATTTTGGACTACGTCTAGCCACTATGAGACTTTCTGACCTCTCATTCTTCTCCTTGGACAACTTTTGGCTATATCCATTTTTTTTCCTTCGTCTTAACAGCACAGTCTTGCTCCCACTAGCTGTATTCAAGTAATCCTAGCAATGACAAGAAAGGTTTTCGCAAGAACAGCCTGAAGAATCCTAGGTACTACTAAGTGTATCTACATTAAAGTTCCAGAAACCACTGTAACTTCTCTGCTGTGGTCTATGTGGCTCGTCTTGGTCAAGTCCAACCTGCTAGGATTAAGCCGTGCCCATGCTGCAGGAACAAACTAGTGGTTTGGAAGTAGCATAGACTGAATCTCTGTTTTGCACAAATACATAAAGTTAGTAATTTGTTGGCATTGTCAATGTATTTATTTGAAGAAAGTTTAAAGGATGCATTGTTTCAGTCAGTGCAAATGTAAACAATTTATCACAGAAATAGTGATGTAGTAAATTAAATTGTTCATATGCTCTTTCTGCATGTAGATCTTAAGAACTATTGTTCTTTTTTCTGTATATTGCATATCTATTTCTTATCTATTTTCTATACTCAGTATTAGGAAACTGCACTAAGCGTTGTAGAGCTCCATGCAGATATAGATCCATACCAAAAAATGCTTTACAATCTAAGTAGACGAAAGATTTAATCACAAAAAAAGACTATAGAATGTGCTATGCTGAAACCAAAATCATGTATCATGGCAAGAAAACACAGAGGCATTCTGAGTAATTTAACAGTTCTGGTTTTTATCCTGAAATAGCATGCATCTGTGTAATGGTAACAAAATGTAAGCATTTTTGATGTATTAAAATTTTACTGTACACAAAGATGTTTGCAAAATTAACATCTAAATACTTAAGATTGGCATCCAAAGATTGCATCCTGGGGACCTAATATATTCTGTCCTTCTCAGAAAGACTAATTTCAAATCTTGTTTTACCTTTTTTGTAATACCTTTTTTTATGTAAGGTATCTTTCTTTTGTTTACAATGCATGTCAAAGATTATCTTGGTTTAGGGTTTGCAGGCAATTTAAGGCATGTGTAGTGTACCAAGGAAGACAGCGCATAAAATAAAATTAATATTTTCTTGGTTTAAACTGTACTATTGATTAAAAATACAGCAGGATGAAGTTCTACTTGCTTTAATGTATCTTGTTAGGATTTGCAGACATTGCATCATGTATTCAGTTTTCTTAAGGATGTGTGTCTTCGATGGGAACTAAGGCAAATACCCAGCAAAGAATTTAGGCTCCAAATTCCCATTGAAAGTAAAGTATTATAATAGGGAGGTGAAACATGAAATATATTCTTGGGTTTAAATCCAGGTAACTTTTGAAACAGATAAAATCATCACTATCCCATGTAAAAATTTACTTTTTTTTTTCCTTACAGGCATGCATTATTGATTTTTTTTTTTCCTCCGTCTTCTACTTTTGGACAAAAATAAGGAAACTTTTCCAACCCTATGGAAGTCTAAAGCAGTGTCTGATCCAAAACCTGGCTGCTCATTCAGTTTTGGTCCGTCGGACGGTGCACCTCTATGCCGTTATGCAATTGCACCACCTGGTGGCTAAAATCTGTTTAACCGGTATGATCATTCACGAACGTAACTGAGTACCTTGAAAATCAAGACCATAAAGAAAGGATTATCTTTAATATTCTTAAGATTGTTTTAATCTCTAGCCACTTAACCAGGTGAGGTAATATCATTTAAATAGTTTTGTGAAGCAATATTTTGGAATAGGTACAAACTTTTCAGTAATGTGTCATATAAGAAACTTTAAGGATTGACTTTCAAAGATCTTTCTGCCTTAAAGGTAAGGCATCACTCCCAATTCACCTGCAGTATCTTAACTACTATTGCATTGAATACTTAAGAAAATATCTCTCTCTTTGCAAATCTAGGCAGACCCAAAAAGACAGGTTAAGAAAGATAAGTTTCAGAGGATTGGAATTTCCAGCCTTTGTAGATTTGTTTTGTCAGGACTGATGCAGGTAACTTCTTATTTAAGTGTCTTATTCAATACTACTCATTCCTATATGACAGAAACAGTTATTCAAGCTTAAACGTGGAAAAATATTTAGGGCTGAACATAACACTTGAGGACAGAAACTGGGAAAAGGGAAGTAAAATGAATGAGTGATTGGAAATCCTTTGGGTTTTTATTTTTCAAGGAAGAAAAAAAAAAAGGTATCAAACAGGCATACAACTTTTTATACTCATTGGGCAGGGTGGAAATCAGAGCAAAGCAAAGTCAGTTCTCTCTTAACTAAGAAAATATATCCAAATATATATTTAAAAAATATATTTTAAAAAATAGAAAATATATTTTTGAAAAAATTAATGAGCAATAGAAGAAGGAATTTTAACCTATAAAACACTACTCTGTCTCGTCTCACTTTGATGTTCCATGAAGGAATTGTTGTGTGCTTTATGGGAACTGCTACGCAAAATCAAGCAAAACATGAGTATTTGCACAATAGAATGTACATGTGTATAATAAGCATTTCATGGGGTTGGGTATTTTCTTTTTCACTTCTACTTGTGAACAAAATACTTGTTTTGCACAACTCTTACAAAAAGTATTCTGAGAACTAAAACCAAGAACAAATAAATAAAATTAACTGAGGGAAAGTAGTTCATCTTGCCCTTTACCATGGGTTATTCCATGCTTTCTTTTGAAAATACCACACACTATCTTATATGGGTTTCCATTTCCAATCCCACAACCATCCATTGTCTTAAGAAGTTTACAGCCTAATTATGAGTCAGCCCAGAATACTTACAGTATTTTAAATCCTCAAATGTAGAGGCTTCAGTGATGAAATAGGTTCCACCTTTGGCACTCATGTGAAGTCTGCTCATGTTTACAGGGGCTTAAAGCACTCATAGACATATATTCATATAGATTTGACACTATACTGATAAATGAAAGTGATACTCTAGTTTTCACTTAATACTGGGGGATTTTAGGTAGGAGAGCTTTTCCTTGTTAGTGTTTTGTGACTGTAGAGGGTGCTCTTAAAAAACTGGTGTTTGTAATACTACACGACAATTTCTCTTTCTGTAAAGCTTATCAATGTCAGAATGTTTATATTTACAAAGAAAGTTGTACATCTAGTTGGGTTTACTTTTGGATATGGGTAAGAGTCACTATCCACATTTGTATCCAAATACATTTCTGGAAAGTTTTCTGGTTTTACTTTATTTTTGCAAATATGTTTCTGCCAAACAGTGATGCTATCTTCTGAGAAAACTATTGATGCTGTCTAAAACAAGCTGAAAGAAATACTAAATAGAACGTAATTTTAGTTGCAAGGCCATTCAGAGTTGTATAAGAGCTTATTGTTCTGAAGAGGTCATTTAAGTATGCACAGAAAATTCTTCAGTTACATGAAGTTGATGCTCCCACATCTGGAGTTCTGTTGAGAAAGATTTAACTTTATTTTACTTTGGTTTGTCTGTAGTTTGTTTGATTGCTCCACCATACTCCCAATCTATCTGGTTTTTCTATTTCTCTAACTGAATTAGCAGGGGGGAATAGCTTAGATACATAGACTAAAACAAACTTTATCCTGGTATATTTTTCTCTCAACTGTGCAATATATATTTCCTTTAATATAAAATTATGTGTTCCCCTCAGTACAGCCAAGAAATGATTGAGTTAATTCTGTGTGCTTGAGAAATATTACCTCCTTCTAGAGAGGGTAGAGTCTCAGAAAGGTAAGATTTTTATTTTAATAATCAGATGTGCAGTAAGCCTGTTTTAGAGCAGTGTGAGGAGAGTTAACATTTCTGAAGTCAATCCCTTTCCTGTGACTAGGCTATGGGCTTCTGCCAGCAGTGCTCTGTCAGTCATGCTTGAGATGAGGTGTGATACTTGACTGATGGTGTCAAAAAAAGCCTGTACCATAACATACACTTACAGCAGCAAAACTACACTTTCTCTTGGGTAGGTTTTATTTTGGGAGAGGATGAAACACAGGCAGCAGAAGCACAGTTTTCTCAACCTAAACTTTTCAACAATTACCCTGCTTCTTATACTGGATTTGTATACTTACCGTGAGAAGGTACTCTTACACATGAACTCCAGTGATAAGACTTTCACTAGTGGTCACTCATTTGAAGTACAGACGTTATGTAAAATTAACTCTATTTCAGACCAGGTCTACAAAAGATACTTATCGTATATTAGAGTGTCACAAAGCCTGTGATTTGTGACTGCACTCTTGTAACAGCTCTACTGTAGGCCCAGTTTAGAGCATAGAAGTCAGTGCAGCTTGTTTTGTCTGGGAAACCCCTCTGAGCTTTTTTGGCTAACTTCAACAGCATCTATTCTAGGGAGACTTTGCCAAGATCATTAAATCAGGAAGCCTTTTAAGCATAGACCCAGCTTAACAGATGTTTGCTGGCTTCTAATGAGATGAACTTGGCCTGTTCCTATTTCCAGTTTCTGCATGAAATTCATCACTCTATGAACTTGCAGTTTAGGGCATGTCCCTTAACACATTTGTACACTATATCATGCAAAGGGGACTTTATGTTAACTCGGATTTGCAGGCTTTTTTGACAATTCAGTCAAAAGAAATTCTGCTTTTGTAAGAGCAGACAAAATTAACTAGCCTCACACATCAAGCAAGTCTCTGATAGAATAAATTATACTGTCCTAGGTCTGATGGTAGAAAATACTTCTGATGTGAGTCATGTAACAGGGGAACACAATGATAGGCCAAAACAAAAGGTTTGTCTCATAGAGCTTTCCTTAGGATTTAGTATTAAGTAGTAATCTGAACAAAGAAAACTGGGCTTCCCTAACCATGAGGAGTACCCTAGCTAGTAAGATAAACAGTCATGTTTAATTCTCTTTCTATCACAGTATTTCTTGTGGGCAGTGTTTTCATTTCCAAAGGAGAATCTAGAAGTGTCTCACTTAAACATCCCTTATACTGAGGTTCTTCAAACAGGAAGTTAAAATGCAAAATTAATATTCTCAGTAAGAGTCAAGACTTGAACACAGACTTCCTCTGATCACTGATTCTCTATTCACTGAGCTAATAGATAAAGCAGATAATAGTTTTCCTCCTTTTTTGATAGAAAAGATTGGCATAAATTTCTAACTCTAGGAGAGAGTTCAGAAATGTATTTTGGAGAGTTTCACATCTCTACAGCTCACATTAAAGGACAGAATGTCAGAAACAGATGGAACTCAAGACCCATCACCCTTTCTTCCATCTTTAATAATGGTCAATCTGGGTGTAACCAGTGAACTTTGGTCGTTTCTGTGTTGGACCCTCTCACCCCCAAACGTAGAAAGAGGCAATTGCACTTTCATTCTGGGTTGAAGATTCCACTACACAGCAAAACAGTCACAGTACCAAAGCCTCTAACCTGTAACTACTTACAAAAATGAACCAATGTTCTAAATTGAATCTACCTTTACTGATTCACTTTTTAAAACACTCTTTACAGTATTAGAAAATCTTAGAAGCTCAGAAGAAACAATTTTGCATTGTACAGTACTTGTATATTTCAAGCAGTGAAAGCTGTAAATGATGCACATGTTGGAACAACAATAAGATAAATGGATGCTTTCATTGCAAAAATGCAAACCAGAAGACAGATAGCTTGTTTTGCTTTAGGCAAAGCATGAATGCAAACATTTAAACTGGAGAAAACTCCCCTTTCCTTCTGTGGCCCCTCTGAGCCATTACATTAATTACTTGGAACTATTTACCTACTTCCCTTCATTTAGGCCCCAGGTGCAGACACTCTGGATACTGAAAATTATTTTCATGCTTTTCACTAAAGTGGAAAAACAATATATGGAAACACTCATCTTTTCCTTTCAGAAATCCAGGACTGTGAGGAGGGATGGTATCATAATAATTGTTTTGTGCTTGCCTGTTTTTTAACACCCCACAACAAAACACGAGAGTGGGGGTAGAGGGTCAGTGATGTTCCTTTTTCTGAGTACAGTGGAAATATTTATTCAGTTTAGTTGCAATAGCAGGGGGAGCTGGCAACATTTGCACTTACGTGTCTTCTAACACTTCCCTGAAGAGATACCCTTAATTTTTGAAGAAAAGCAAATACCTGATTTTGCAAATGTGCTGACCTGTGCTTATGCCATGTCTCTGAAAACCACCTTTAGTGATCAGAATGTTAACGTGTGCTCAAAGTATGACCAGTCAGATCCAGGCATGCATTTTTCCATATGGGTAGCTAGAGAATTAATGGAGGCATTAAATGTTTAGAAAATAAATGATCAATCATATTAGAAAATAAAAATTAAAAAAATCACAGCAGAGGCTCAAAACCTAAATTTCTAAATTGGCAACAAATAGGATCAGTCTCAATATCTATAATTCTTTCTGGCAGGATAACCATGTGTCAGTCTCAACGCTCTTGCTTAATTTCATGTCCAACTTCCTTCTGAGGGAAGAACAAATTAAATCTTTTCTTGTGCTCTTAGGAAGAGGTTCTTCTGCTTTTGATTATTTTGGAATACAAACAACAGACTGTGGGACATTGGCTGTATAGATATCTTAAAATAATTATTAACAAAATGTATGGCTATTTACCCAAAGTGTATTCAACTCCTCCCTTCCCAGTAAAGAATATCAGTCAATCCCAGGGTAGCCCAGATCATCAAGGGGTGGCTACTGAGTCTGGCTCCCCCTGTCACAGCTGCCTGGCAGCAGGCCCACCCTCAGGAACAGCCAGCTGGCTCTACTGTGTTTTTCAGCTTCCTCCAAGTTTGCATGTGGACTGTGAAGCAGCTGAGTTTAGTTTGCCTGATCAGCTTATTTGTTGTCAACCCAGTGAGTATTCCCATTGCCATGACTGCCGATGATGCAGTCAGTTTGCACTTGGAGTTTTCAGCATGGCCTCTCTGCTCTGTCATTTCTGCTGGTCTGCACTGGCTCTTCAAAAGACCAGATCTGTTTCACAGATTTTGTTAGTTTCAAGTCAGTTCAGCACTTCTCTGTTCTGATTCTACTGCTTGTCCAGATGCACAAGTTCATCTGCTAACTGCTGGCCCTTAGCAGACTCAAACTATGGGAAAGACTAATCCTTCCTCTATTTTCTCTTTTATTCCAACTGCAGACTTGCGAAACTTTAGAAGCTGCTAGGGTTACTCTTCTTTTAGAAGATCTTGTTAGAGCATAGACACCTATGTTCATCATTAATGATATATACCAAACATTAGTCAGAAATATAATTCCCTTGTAGAACTGTGACCAATAATGCAAACAAACCCAACCTATTCTATGTGTGTCTTCTGATGTCAGGAAAAGGGTGTAAGTAGCACCTGCCGTAGAAACAAACCTTTGAATTCAAGGATTTTCAGAGGCAACAAAAAGATTATTTCTTGGAACATTTGTCTTTTTTTAAACTAAAAATATGATGTATGCTCAAAATATGCAGAAACCCTTTCTATTCCCAACTAATAATCAAGTATGGTTTTTTTCTGGAAAAGCAAGTTATTTGTCCTAGCAAATATAATGAGTTGATATTGTAATTAATTTAACTATTCAGTCATATTTTTAATCTCATTAGATTAATTAATATCCTGTTGCATTTACTTACCTAGATGAGGAAAAGAGATATTTTGTAAAACCTTATTTTACTGTCTGTTTTATTATATGTTGTCTTCTTATTCAGTAGGACAACACTAAAAAAAGTTATAGTGATACTCATTGCTTTACATGGCTTCATGATCTTAGTTACAGTCTCAGGTCAGTAGCACAAGTTTTCACAAATCTATCATATGAAAGATTCTCCAAATTGTTTTTAATCACTCTCAACTTCTGGACTTCTGTGATTGCAGTATCATTACCGAGATGCGAATTTGACTGAGGAAAAAGGGTCCATTCACAGACTTCCATATTCAGGGGATGTGAATATAAGATTTTGTCGTGAGCCAGTGGTGGCCCTTCTAAACTGGGTTACTGATAAGTGCAAGAGGCTTCCCAGATTTAAACAGTGTTTTTCACAGGCACAGGAATTGACTTTCAGCTGTTTGAACAGGTATTTCTGTTCACTTCTTAAGAGTGTCAAGCCAGGTGCAGTCATGCTTACTGCCTAGATGGTATAACAACCACTTATTCACATTAGCCATGGCCGTCAACACAACAACATCAACACAAATTGCATACTTCGTTATGAAGGCACTAATGTATCTCGTTCCAGTGCTCCTCCAGACCACACTAGAGTCATCTCATTCAGTATGAATCATTTTGTATTCATCTGGACTCAAATTCATCTGCTTTAGTTACCTTCCCAAAGGTAAGTAAAGTTAGTTTAGTTACCTTCCCTTCTTTGTTACCTTCCCAAATCTTGTTTCAGCTTGTCAGGAAGTTCTTCTATAAGCATAGCCCATGCCAGCAGTTAGCACCCTAAAATTTGCTGGCAGGTAAATTTATTATGACTGAAGCCTGTTCAGGATGGCATCTGAGGTCATGTCCAATTTACATGGGCAGAAATATCCAGGTACTTGAAGCTGCATAAGTACCTTCTTGAAATGGGGCCTCTATCACCTGTAAGGATGAGCAGCTGCTGAGTTGAAAATAATATAAACAAATCCTCTGGTATGGAAATCTGTTTACAGTACCTGCTCAACATCTAATACTCAACTGATCCTACCTATACTGCATTCACATTTTCTGATTCTAATTCCTGTTAAATATGGTATCTAAAACTTGGTCAAGATCAGTATGGAAGTATATAAAGTAAATATATCTGGAAAAGAATTAATTTTAAATTGCAATGTGCTTGAGAGCTAGTGATTACACTAAGCATGAAATTTGTGTGATTCATGATTATTCCTGCTGTTTCTGATTTTTGCTTCAAATGGAATTGGGCTGATTGTGAAGCACATTAGTGAATTATTCTGTTTGTTAAAGAAGGAAGATGTAATTTGTGAGGGATGTAGAGTGTTATCACTGTCATAGTACTTGGGAGTAGGAAATAAAGAGCCTGAGAGATGCTTTCCCATAAATACAGTGTTTTTCAGGCACAAAGACTTGCAAAGGAAACAATCCCTTCTAATTAGGAAAGTAATTTTAAGCAGAAAAAGATGTAAAAGCTTAAGGACTGTTCTTCTCAGAGATGTTTCTGAGAAGAATTAGGGCAATAGAGGATTATTGTTTTGTTAAGCCTTTGATTGAGATCTCAGACTTTCATCAGTTCTGTAGCAATGCAAGCAAGAGATCTAAGGCTCAAACATATCTCCAGAAAAGAGATCTTAGAGAAAGAAAATAAAATAAAATTAAAAAAAACCCAACCCAGACTAGGATTTAGCTTTGGGGTATTTATAACTCCCAGTTGAGAGCCAAGGGGAAGTTTTTCTGTCATCACCCTGTTACTTTTAAAAACAGAAGGGGAAAAAAATTTGCTTTTGATTTCTCAAAAAATAGTGTTAGTTATTTGAAAAATTCCAGACCAGAGCATGAAAGATCCTTGAGAGGAAAACTCTGGAGTATAATCAAGATTAAAGCCTTTAATGAAGGCAAAGCTTACTTGTCTGATCAGATTCTAGCATAATGGTCTAGCATGTGATATTACTCAGTATAAGTTACATAACTTTTTGTTTAAGAGCATACTTTACCTTCAGCAGCACAAACAACATTTTTAACCTGTTCAGATCCTGGAGAAATGAAAACAGATTTGAAGGAAAAAAAAAAAAAAAGAATATCTGTTAACAAAAGAAAATCAAACCTCTCCGTGACTTGGTTAAGATGAAAGCAAGACAGGAAACTAATAAAGAGGATCAGAGAACCTGGAAATAAATGTTGACAGGCTTGTGCACTGGCAGTTTAAAATCACATGCTATTAAGCATTAGCTTTCCGCTTAAGTGTTTACCCACAGATTGCCTTTTCCTAGTAAAGGCTAGAGATTACCCACAACTCATTTTGTTTGCAGGTTTTCTGAGTGTGTGTGGGTACATCCTACCATTTATCAGCCACAATGCACTGAGGTCACAAGTCCCCTGCCTCATTAAAAGACAGTGAGCCAATTGAAAAACAACTCCCTTCTCCCTTGGCGCATCTGAACATATGGTGCAGGAGTAGTATGCTTAATTCTGAAACAGTCAGATCTGGGAAGAAGCTAAGCAGTTAGACAAAAAGTAGGTAATAAAACTTTGGATTACAGAGTCACGTAGTTTTCCTGTTTTGACGATAGAATCGGTAGACTACAGTTTCAAGCTTTTTAGGGTTTCTTGTACACTGAGAAATAAAGATTAAAAGTTACAATATTAAAAACTTTAGTGGAAAAATAAAAACAGAAGCATGACCCTACTCCAATGTGGAAATGTCAGAGCTTCACAAAATCATCAACTGAACATAGAGTGCTGGTGTATTCACCATACCTTGATGTAGGCACATTGGTATCATCAGGGTGTTTGCTGCTGTCAGAAAACATACTGACAGAAGAGAAGGTGGTTTCTTGACTCTGTATGTCTAATATAATGTGATCTAATACGTCAAATTAAAGGAATGTTATGAGTTCCACAATACAGGCATGTAACAATTCCCATTCCACAACTTAGAGACATAATCTGAATATGGGCGGTGCTGGCTAGTGTCAAGCCACCATCTTTTTATCTTAAGAAAACTGTCATTCTGTATCGCTTTTTCCAGGCTAAGGAACAGCTATACTTTCATTCAGCTTTAAAAAGAAAACAATCGCTAAACATTTTATACTTGAATGCAGACCTCCAGAGCTTTGTTTAAAATGGTCCTCCAGAGAACACAGTAAAACCAGTCCCTTGGGACAGCAATGGAGAAACTTCCATCAGCACTGAGAATGCAAATATTCATTGCTTCTGCAGCCAAGTAAATGCTCTCTATTTTGTGGCGCCATATATTCAATAAAAATAAAATTACTTTTGATTTTCTTTAATTCTCCCAACCCCAGCAAGATGTCGCATTCCCTGCTGATTATTAAATTGATTCTGGTTAACCGGAAAACAGTAAAGTTAGCTAGCATGGAATGTGACTTCATTGCCAAATAAAAGGACACTCTTCTATTGCATCATGCCGTGGGCTCGTACTGATGTAAATAATGTAATAGGGTGGACAGCCGCACTTGTCAGTGTGTTTAATGCTATGAATTAAAGTTTTTGCATGAGGACAAGGCCAAAAGAGAATGTTTGAACGGTACTCTTTAAAACTAACTTTCCTTTCTGTGCCAGACGTACATGCTAATTACTTTTTGTTACATTTTTAACTAACAAGCTCTAATGAGGATTTAGAAAGTGCCTTCTACATCTATTTGCACAATGAAAGCATGATACCCCACGAGGAAGTGTTTCTACAGCTGAAAGAAGGGGTGAGGAGACAGCACTGAGGTAGAATAAATGGAACTGATCTTTTTCTCTTCTTTTTCTCTCTAACAGCTGTACAGTGCTGGGATGGAAAGAGTGTGCCATATTCAGTTACTTCCTTCCACAGCACACCAAGAAGCAGAGTAACTGATTTTGTTGTCTAGCTCCAGAAACAGATGTGGTTTGAATTTCTATGCGCATGGGCATTGTTGCATTCACAGATGTATGTATATATACACCCTGCTTATTTCCACATGCTCCTACTTGATTGAGAAAGCCTACCTGTAACTTTTTCAATCACCCACAGCCTGTAAGCAGTTCAAGCACAGCTCCAGAGCCAGGGTTATGCTTTGTCACCAGGAGAAGTGCTGTGATAATGCATGATTAGTCCAAATCCCTGAGAAGCAAGACAGCTGGGACTACTAAACCTGGCATCACTGACTGCAGTGATCAAGTTGTGCACTGGGGTAGGGAGACACCTGGAAGCCATTTCCTGCTTGTGAACTTATCTCCCTCCCCCTTCCTTTTAAAGATAACTATATGCAATGTGGCTTTTGGCCACAGTGAGGTTTTTTGGATTTGTAATGTCAGGAAGGTTTGCTTTAAAGGCACAGGTCTTTCCTTGCATATGAAAACTTCAAAAGACAATTTTTTCCCTCTGCTATTTGCTTGTTTGTTGGTTTTTTTTTTCTTCTCCCAATCACTCAGTTTCTCTCTTTGAGACTTTCTTCAAGTTTTTCAAACTCCAAAGTAGTCTGCAATTTCATCTTGAAACTGGCAAATGAACCTTAACAGACTAGAGACTGCTTAGGTACTAGCCTGAGCTTTCACATTGCCAATGCCAAAGCCACTGATTGTTGCTTTCTAGCCATATCTCACTAATGTACAGCATGTTACAATTTCCACAGTCCCCTCCCCACCCCTTAAATATTTGAAGTTTTCTTAGCTGTGCAAATTAAGCACATATTTTGCCCATGAGAATGCCTTTGAGCAGCATCCCTTTTGTCAGTTTGGTTTCTCTTGTGCAGTGTGATTCTTACCAGGAGACACCTCCTGATTTTTTTTTGTTGTCTCTGGAAACATTTCATTTGACAGGATGGTCTCTCTGTTGCAGCTATTGGGTAAGGTGTTGGTCCCCTGAAATCAGCAGGAGCCACCAAATTCTAATATGCCAAAAGCTTTCACCTCCTGTCCACTTAAGACTTGAAGCATGTAAGGCTTTGTCAGTTTGAAAGTGCTCCAGCCTTTCCTTGATATCCTCTGTGGAACTATTTGTCTTAGATAAACTAATAGCAGACATAAAACACACTGGTATTTCTGACACAAGCTTATAAACAACTGCAAATAATTTATTTATTTTTTTTGGCTAAGAGAAATTTCACTTTTCATAACTGAAGTCTAAAAAATTTTGAAGGCAAATTAAAAAAAGAAAAAACGTAGAGGAGGCCAATAAAAATGGTTTTGTGAAGTCTCATACAAAACTTCAAATATTTTTCAGGGTTTTGAGAAAGTTGCTTTTACCTAAAGACATCTGTTTCAATGTACTGTTCATGAGCATTACATTATCACACTTGCACACAACTACTGCAGTGCAGCAGTTGTAAGATTTTAATAATTGATTTTCATCTCTTAACCAGGGGTCTGGGCCCTGTCCCACAAAGCCAGAGCAAGACAGCAGGGAAGGCTCAGGGATTGATTAAGCAGAAGTCCAAATACCAGGCAGGGTGTAGCAGCAAGGGAGGTTCAACATCAAGGCAGGCAGGCAATCTGCAGGTCAGGGTCAGCCCAGGAATCATCAGGCAGGATCACAGTAGCACGCAGAACAGAGATGAAGCTGGGAGGTCAGCCCACCTCATAATCTGGTCAGCAGGGTCCAGGGCCAAACACAAGCACACCTAAAACATATCTCAGGCAGGGACTGAAGGCACAGGGCTGTTCTTAAATGAAGCTCCTGGGCTCATGGACAAGAGTGTGGGTAGAGGCTTCAGGTAAGGCTGGTCAGGACCATTAAATACCATTGATGCACTCAGGCCCCCTCACATAAGTCAGTAGAACATCCAGTCTCATCTTTTCAGGCATAAGCAAGAAAAGGGGAGAATTATGGTTGTGGTTTGACCTGTGCTGTATTTTCTGACCCCTGAGTGCCTGATTTCTCAACCATGATCTTACAGTAATGCTGTGTCTACCCATAGTTTATATAGACACAGAGTATGTTAAACAACTGACTTATGATGTGATACTTTTTTTTCCACTGAATTTTAGACCATCTGTGTACTAAAACATTTCTAGACTTGGAAAGAAGATCTGATCTATTCAGTCATTTCACTAAGTAGTTACAGATACTCACAGAGTATTCTTCTCTATGTACTTTGATATTTATATTTCATTCCTTTTTTTCATTGCAATTAAGCATCTGTTGGATCCCAAGGCTTAGTTGATACTTCTGTACTTTTGAAATGTCTTCTTTGCTTTTCCTAAACCTTTAATGTTCTCTGTTTATGTGCAGTTCAATGCAACCTTTTTTCCCAAGGCTTAGAGTTGCTATAGCAGAGTTTCGGGTCACCTGATTTCTGAGGAACAGTTTGGTCCATGTCTATTGATAAGTGATGTTTTCTTTTTCATCTTTCCTAGCTGAGGTAATACAGGCTGCTATCTCATACTCTGAGACATAGAGCAGGATGTCAAAAGCACTGCAGGGTACAATTGTAACAGGCAGTCTGTACTTTTGGAATATCTCCTGGTCAGTGTATGAAGCATCCAGTTGGCTAACTGTATCCCCCACTCTATAATTACAAAATGTGTGATTCTGCTGTTGGCAGAGAGGAGTATATCAACTTCTACCAAGTTCTGACTCTGGAAATCTGAGAGGGCAGAAAGGAGCCGTTTCAGTGTCTCACACGAAGGAATTTGAAGCAGAGAGATTCACTAGTTACTACAGTACAGTCATTTGCTTCCCTAATTGTGGCTGGCTGGAACTAGAAGCAAAAGAGAAACAACAGATTTTGTTCCAGGTGAAGAGTGAATGTGTAAGAAGTGGAAAGCACCTGTGCTGGGTCAAACCAAAAGCCCACCTAGCCCGGTATCCTGTTTTAAACAATGGTCCATGATGGGTGCCTTGTGAGAACAAAATGCTTTTCAACTTTTTCTTGCAAAAATTATTTCCTCTACCCCTACTCAGAGAATCACTGTGGGCAGGACAACTGCATAAGAGCTAGTAATTAATGTTTTATGCAAGATAAAAAGGATTTGTATCTTGCTGATATAAACCAACAGTGTTGTTTTCAGTGCCAGTTATCTCTGCTGAGGATATCACCTAAAAATTTTACAGAGATAGTCTAAATTTAGACATGACTCCAGTAGCCATATCAGACTTCATTATCTGTCCACTTTTGATGTCTTCTCACAGATCATAGCACTGCTCTCTTTCTAGTCTGACACTTTGTTTTGATTTTAATAATCTAATGTGAATTAAAATAGCAGGTGCATAGCAACCCTTTTTTAGAATGAATGTTTGATGCTAATGGGCATGTTTAGCCAAGACTTTGCTGAGCCATGGCTTTCATCTCAGCCGATACAATACATACATGATAAAAGATAATTAACCCCTTAGCTTCTGGGTAAAGGATTGTGAAAAGCACATATGAACACAAAAGTTACCAGTCAGTGAAGTTACGGGAGGTCATTAGGAAAAGAGGAGAGATTCAGTGTGGTCATTTGAATAATATCACTGTACTCTATATTTCTAATAATAATGATGTCAAGACTGGAAAAACTGTACATAGTCAGATAATAGAGTGATGCATTTAAAAGGAGCCAAACACTACAGAGAAGGATTCCTGCCCAATGTAGAAGTGAAAGGAAACTGTAGACACGGACACAAGAAAACTGCAGTTTGCTTCTACTGGAAGACTGAGAGCTCACTGAACAGAAGGGTTAATGAAGGGCTTACAAGAATTGGCTACAAACAGACAGTGGACTCAGTTCTCCTGGATTGTTGGGATAGGGCAAAATCTGAATCTTTGTCTCTTGTAATTGCTTTGTTCATTACCCCACCCCCCACCCCAATGCTCAAAACAAACAGCAAACAAGCCAAGCCATCTCATCACACATAGTCTTTCTATTACAAAGGGTGCCACTTGTAAAAATAACCACGCTTATCTGTTTCTGTGCTTTTTAACATTTTTTCCTCTCACCAGGATGAAGGTCAACAGAACTCACAAATAAAACATTATAATTTGTTTCACTAGCAAACTAGTACTTTACTGGAGGCACATACTGTATCAGACTGTGATAGTGCAGGCTTCATACGTAACCTGAGTCCAATTTAAAATTCTGAAAAGCAGTTTGGTTGGACTCAGTGATCTTAAGATCATTTATGTGCACTGTTTTCTGTGCAGCATAAATCTTTTTTCTTCCAATCTAAATGATTATGTGATTCTATTATGCATTTCTGCTACAACAGGTTCAATGTATCATTTAGTTTCTCTTCTAGCTTCTGGGGCAAACTCTACACCCTCCAAATTTCTCTCACACGTTACCAAATAGCGCAAGAGCATTCACCAGAAGTTCAGCAGTGCGTTCGCTTTCCCCAGGCCTGCTGTGTAACTTTTTTCCCTACTCATTCACCAGTCTCATCATCATCAAGCTGCAACTGAGGGACAGATGATAGAATGGATATGAATTGAGGCCTGGTAAGCTGCCTCTAATCCCACCTTTTCCTCATTTTACTCATTTTTGTATGGTACCTAAAATGCAGCCAGCTACCAGTACCAGCTACTTCAGAGGTCAGTAGTCAAGTTCCTAATTCTTTCTTCAGTTTCTTCCTTCAGTTTCAGTCCTAAGGGTCCTCCCACAGAACCATTACAGTTAGACAAGCAAAGCAGACTGATGGACAGGACATGTAGAGGAGCATATGTAGAGGGTCTTAGTCACTGAGACCTCTTTCCGGAGAGTAAGTCCAGCATGGGAAGTTGTGCTGTATAGACTGCATGCAGCAGTGAGACATCCTTGATGTAGTGGCAAGACTGCAAATGGCGAATTGTCAACCTACTTCTTCAGAGGTCCTTTATGATGGAGAAGTTTTCCAGAGATTAGTCAGATGTTTGTTAGTTTTCGTACCTCTCAGAAAACCAGGTCAGTAAAAGAAGGAACGATTTAATATCTAGGAATAGAGAAGGAAAGAGTGTTAATTATACTTTATCAAGTATAATTCTACCATGAGAAGAATATATGAAGTATTTTTATTATTATCTTAAATTAACCAACACATAATATAAATTCTCTGCACCACTGAAGCGTCTAGTCTTTCTGTGGTTTCAGTACTTGAGCAACATTTCATGTCTCTCATTCTCAATCAAGAGAGTCTGCACTTTCTGATAGGAAACACCAGCAAAAATGGCAGAGCTTGGAGAGAAATCCAATCTGCATGACAGAATGAGAGGGGCGTCTAGAAGCTGCTTATTAAATTCTACTTTTTTTAAATATTGCTGGTCTCAGGTATGACTTAGAGGTATAATTGCATGCATTCTAAGCAAGGAAACAGAATTGCTTAAGCGAACACTCCCTCCAGAGGGTTTTTTATTTGGCAATAAGATGGCTTACTGTAGTTTGGATGAAGCTGTTAATAGGCTGCATTCTTCAGCTGCATCTATTACTCTAGTAAGTTACTAACACATACTGCATGTGTATTTTACATGGGTACATTACTATGTATTTGAAATCAGTGAGCTTAAACTGTGCAGCATAATTAGAGGAATTAACCTCACATTGCTTTGTCAAAACATTCTTTAATTTCTGGATTTTAGCATTATTGGATTAGAAGATTAGATGGGATGCCTAGAAATCTTAAATCGGAGCATCTAGTAAGGTAAGGCTTCTCATGAGTCAGTGTTCCAGTGTATCTGTAAACCACAGAGACTGTATAAGTTGCTGTAGCAATTGTTCAAAGGTATTTCAATGCTAGGACAAGAGGATACTGTGTTCTCTCTGACCTCCCTTTTTTTTTTAACACATTTTTTAATTTTAAGGAATTTAGTAACTTTTCTCCATTATAATCAGCTGGCAACTGCAGTCACTGTGAGCTTGGTGTGTGAATCACTAAGCTTCCTTGTGCATATGTTACTAGAGGAATCCTGACACTGACCACACATTGCATGGAATTCACCTTGCAGTGTATGTTTATAAGTTACTTATGATCACTGAGTACAGCTACAATTTAGTGGCTGTCTCGCAAGACATACTTTGTTGCCAGAGAATTCTGCCTTGGTTAAACAGTGTCTCTGAGTCCTAGAAAACATGGTGGACTACAGGCCCTTCTCTTTTTTGCAGTGCAATAGCAGATTCAGTGTCAGGTAAGTGTCTTCACGCATGGCACACATAAAGTTTTCTGTCATCATATTGTGTTTCACTTCCACAGGAGACTTAGTACTTCAATCCTAGAAGTTTCTGTGAAAACGATTCTCTTGCTGCTGTCCTGCCTTTGCTTGGTCCAGCATATTATATACCACACATGTAGCAATGGAACATGCAAGAAAGACTTTCTATATAGTGAATATGTATCTGTGTATGAGTAGAGAAGGGATGGCACAATGATAAATATACTATCAAACAGGGAAACTTTGGGACTTGGTTCAAATCCCTCTGAAGAAAAATGGTATGAACTTTGTCATGTCAATATTTGAGCAGAAATGTTTGGTAAATTCTGCTGGGGATTCTGAACCTGTAGGTTTAGAGTCCAGATGATTCATATGGGATGGTTAATGTAATAGTACTATCTTAGTCTTTCCTGACATGGTTTTGTAAGTATTAGGAAGATGACTTTTAGTGTATTTAAGAGTTTCAAAATTACTAATACTCTGTCATCAAGTTTTGTGAAGCAAACAGAAGAGGAGTTCTGTTCACAAGCAATATGGAGACAGCTGTGCTAGCCATATTCCCAAGCCATTAACAGAATAGCATCAGCACTTCCCATATCATTTAGTATTTGCACTGCTAAAATGACCGCATCCAAAACAAAAACCAAAATGCTGAAACATTGCAATATGATGAAGATCATGACTGTCTGAACAGAAAGATCATTATGGGAAGGTGCAAATAATATTTTTATTTTCTGGGGTATGGAAAACCAAGCTGCTCTGGCATAATTTTGGCATCTTTCAGAATCAAATGGTATTTTTTGTCACTGATTTCCACAAAGCCAGAACTATGCATTTTGGGCCGACAGTGTTGTCAGGATTTAACATACCTGAATTTGCAGAGTTATATGTAGCAATAGCTTTCATATTTTTGAACTGAAAATGTAGGAATAGAAAAATAACAGCTTGTCATTTCCTTCTTTGTTGGCAGAGCGCTATCAAAACTATTTTTTTTTTTTTTCACTAAATTCCCAGTATTTAAAAAATTTCTGTCTGAAGTAGCACAGAACTCTCCAACTTCCTTAAACGTAGTGAGCTATGTTTCTGTTTAACCCAGGGACTGATAAAAAATTATGATACTATTGGGTAGCATCAAATAAGGAAATGAATAGCTTAACAGATGTTCAGTGGAATACATTTTTTTTCTCTTTTGTGAGTGCCTGCTCACTACTGTTGAACAGAAAAGAAAGTATCTGCAAATACTCCTTGGATGCCTAAACTGAAAAGTCAGTCTCACTAAGTCTTGTCTAAGAATCACAGCAGGGGAGTCTCTATCACTGACAAGAAAGGGAGCTCTGATTTAGGACAGGCTTTTTGCCAGCCTGCTAGCAGGATTGAAATTTTCAGGTTATTTTCTCTCATTTTACACCAGTGTAACTGTACTGTTTTTAAAGAGTATAATTGGTACCAATTTAAGCCTGATCAGAGTACAGCCTTTCTTTTACTACATATCCTCCTAAATTACTTATTTCTGTGAGACATCACAGCAAAACTCATATACAAAAAACATACATAGCCTGTAAATAGGATCGGAGTTGGATATGAATCACTTCCCACCCCCACAAACAGCCCATGCCCTTAAGTAGAACTATAAAGTGGAGGCCTTGAAATCAGGAGAAATCTCTGGTCTGTTCTGAATTGCTCTCATGGGTGGTACTAGCCCCAAAGAGCATGGCACCAACCACACATTATTTGGGGGTCAGTAGAACCACCACTAACTTTCTGTTTGTCAATCAATCCTTTTTGTGCACCACTAGCTCTAAAAACCCAGTTGACATTTTTAGCTTCTTTGCCTTTTAAAAGATATACAAGATAGTTTTAAAGGTTTTTCTGTTCTCAGAGATTTACAGAAAGAGAGAAAAGTTTAGAAGGTTATAATGTGTGAATCCTGCCATTTAGATTATAGAAATATTTTTGTAATCAAAAATCTCCTTGCCAGAAACAGTTCTTTGGTATTTAGAAATCCTTTGCTAAACAAAGTAAAAATGAATGATAAACAAAATCAAGTTTCCTTTGAGCCTGATGTTCTTGCAGCTGCACTCCACTTTTAAGAGAAACCCATTTAGCAATTAATTTAGAATGACACTGGCAAGCAGTCCCCAGACTTTAATTGATATCTTTTTGACAAGCTCATAATCTTTCTAGTTAATAAAGTCTCTCTTAAATTAGTTTAACTCTGATTTCACTTACCGTTATAAGCAATCATCATCAAATCTAGGGTACTTTACAGAACTTTTTCACTTAAAATACTTCTGAAAAGAGAATTTATAGTTGCATTTTACAGAGTAGAAACCACAACTGATGAAGGTCACCCTCAATCCACAGGCAGAGCTGGAAAGAAAATCTAGGTTCCTGAATACCCTTCTATTGATTATGCAACAGTGCTGTCTCCTGTCTCAGTATCTTGCAAGGAAAGGGTTAAACTCTGATTCCAAGTTACATAATTGATTCTTTTCCTTTATGCCAGTATCAAGATCTTAGACAGTTACAGTACAATATTTTAACTGTAATATAGTGAATTATTGTCTGTAAAAGTTACTTCAATAATAAATATCAGTATAGAACAACCTAGAGGTAAAGTTTTCATTTAAACTTGTGCTCTCAGTATATGTGTCTACTTTTGAAAACTTTGCCCTTAAATCTTTGTATCAGTTTTGCCTGTATATCTCAACTACAGAACTGATCTACATGACAACTTTATGCAGCCACATTACTGTGTCCTGCAGAATAAGAGAGAATACTGTGAATTGGAAAAGATGTTGAGACAGAATCTCCTTTAACCCCTGGGTAAGTTAGCAACTTTTATATAAATATTATGAAGCATTCTATATGTGTGCCTGTTGCATATGTGTATTATGGGGGGGGGGGAATTATTTACTCACCTGAACCCATTTTTTTATGTAGATGCTGTAGTGAAGTAATTTTTGATATGTAAGATCACATCGGTGTTTCTTTCTACTTTGCCTACAAAATAAACCGAGAGGTATACAAGTTACTGTCAGGCTTTGAGTCTGATAAGTTTTTTCAGGATTTAGAGAACTCCAGCTACTGGAGTGTAAGTCTTAAACTGATTACATCTACAAAGAAATTTTATCTTTTTGTTTTAAAGCTAATTAATGCCTAGTATCTAACAGACAATTGTAAGAAGTATCTGTCTAAGCATTGGATGACTACAGTAATGCACTGCCAGAGGAGATGGATGTAGGGTAATTTTTGAAGGTAAGTTTTGCCAAGTGAGGATATGAAAGTTTTAATTTGATGATTCACAGGGATGGTTTGTTGTAATTTTTACTTCTCATGTAAGATGAAGAATGAGGTAAAATGGGGTATGAAAAAAACAAGATTTGCTTATTAGTCTCCTCTGTCTCCTCCATCTTAAATAAATGTAAAAGCCTAATTTAAAATTCTATCTCATTAGCAAAAACTAAGACAATCAAGATGGCTGAGAAAGGTCAGGGATGTCACGCACAACTTAATAGGGATCCTGAGACCAGAAGACATTTCACAATCTCTAGAAGTCATGAGCAGTCTGCACTCCAGAGTATTTGTCTAGGACATGTAAAACCAAAACTAACATGACCCAAACACCTTCTAGAACAGTTTTAGTAGCAATAGGCATCAATTTGTACCATGAGCTTAGAATGCTGACTTTACACAAAGGAGTTATTTTAGGTTGCTTCTTTATCTTTGTTTTTTCTTCTTTTTAAGTCAACACTGGGTGGGGGACGGGACCAAAAGAAACGCCCAAAAAAGGACAGGTATTAGTTAGTGAGGAAAAGTGCAAAAAACATGTTTTAAACCAGTAGGATATTCCTCAGCTGAATTTCTAGTTTTTTCTTAAGTGCCTGCTGCCTATGTCAGTATCAGCATGCTGAACTAGAGGCCTTATTGCTGTGACAATTCTGTGTTTTTGTGGCAATGATCATTCCGTTCCAGAAGCCACAAATTAGAAAATGGTTTCTCACAATGAAACACCAAATGAAACACAACATGATCTTCCTCCTTTCTCATGCATGTTAACTGTAAAAAGTTTCTTTGTCTGGAATGTGGCTCTGATTACATTTCTCAATCCAAAAATAAACACGGTGCAAAAGGAAAGGATATAGGGAGGGGGGGAAATGCTGTCAATGGGCCACCCTCAGGAAAACCTCACAAGATCTACTCTCTGTGCAAGCCATGGAAGAGCTAAGGAAGTGATCCCAGCTTGGTGGTCTTATTTTTAATTAAAACAAATGAGGCTCTTTCAGCTGCTGCAGATAAATATTTGATGAAAAGAGACAGGGACAGATGTCAAAAAAATGTAGTAAATAAAGAATAAGACCAGAAGAGCAAATGTTACAACAGCATTTTTTATGTATAAAAACAAAAAAAAAAACAAAAAAAAAAAAAAAAAAAAGGAAAAAATAAAAACAAAACCAAACCAACTTTACAGATTTCTGTCAAAGGCCTAATTTTACTAAGATCATTCCAAAAGCGGGAAGACTAATTCTTCATACTCTTTTTGACAAAGTAGAATGAAAATACAAATGAGTATAGATAAAGAAACTTATTTAACTCAACATGCTGCACATTATGTGCTTTAAACAAGACTTCAGAGTCATTTCTGTACTTCCATAACAGTTGATGTTGATATTAGTTTGAGTAGTAGTTTTTCTCCAAAATGTTAAGGATGCACAGTGAGAAGGTGCCTAGCAACACATATTAGCAACATTCTCGTTGCAATAATGTGTCATAACATTTGTAAGTGTTGTCCTTTGTAAATGGTTCATTTTGAAAAGTGAACCAGATGACCTGCAAAGGTCCTTTCCCACTTCAATTACTGTATGACTTGCTAGCACTGCAGCCAGATTCAGTTCACCTTTTAACAAATTCAGTTATGCCATTCTGTGAAAAAAAATTTATTTAATGTAATTAACTTAAAAATAGTCCGTAAAAGAAAGACGAGTCATGAAATAGAGGAAGAATCTCAATAGTTGGCTCTTTCAAGATGAACATCTTTATTGTTAGCATTATATTGACATTGCCTGCTAGTTTAAGGTCTGACATTGCCATTCCTGGGTAAAATGTATATTTCCATTGAGTCCAATGTGGATTATACATCTGAATGTGAAAAAAATGATTTTATGAGTAGACCTGACAAAACTGTACAGTGAGTGAACCACAGAAGTTTCAATGGAAATGTTTAATGTGACACCAACACTTAAAAATAGCACAGTGATTCAGGTCACCAGGAGCAGGATAAATTTGTGTAACCCAATTCTGAAAATAGGGTTATGAATTAATGTAGTTCTGAAATACATATGTGACTCTGAAGATGATTAAGAAGAAAAAGTGAGAAGTTGATTGACTGCAGTGCTTAAGGATCTACATGCGGATACTACAGAGCTATCGAGTCCAACAGTAGGCACAGGTGAAAGAAGAGAAACATCTGGTGACATAAAACATAAGTTAAACAAATTCAGGTGAGAGATGAGGAACAAATTTTAAACACTGAGGAAAAGTAATCTTAGATTGCAGTGAACTTTCCATATTTGGAGGTAAATAAATCAACCCAGAATTGTAATGACTAGGTATATATCACATGGATATCAAACTTGCGCAAACAGCAAACTTTCTGATAAAGTTCTAAGACTAACTCCATTTCAGTCAATTACAAACCCCAGCAGCTTTGAATAGAAGCTGAATGAGGCTCAAGGTGAAAATTAACTCTGAGAACAGTTACAATCAACTTAATACCCAATTAGGACAGGAAAAATGTGAGAGGATTCTTTATGAGTGGTGTCTGGGTTAGGAATTTACAAAGAATGAGTTGCAAGGATCTCTGAGCACTTTAAAGGACCCTTGCAGAGGCTGACAGCATTTGGCAAGGTCAGCATGCCTCCTGTGAGCATGGTATTACCATACCCAGCTGAGAACTTACATGGAACCTGACAGGAGCTACCCTTTTTATTTAGTCTCAGGCTATCTATGGGCTGTCAATATAAGATGGAGACAAACTTGTACAAACACAGAATTTACTGGCTGATAAAGCAATAAATAAAACGTGTAGGCAGAGGGTACAGCTTTGCTTCTGTTTTCTTAACAAGCGTAAGGACTACAAAATGTACAATGCCAAATCTATGGCATGTCCGGTAAAAGACATGAGAGAGGCAGGGAATTGGTACATATGCCACTTCTGTATGTCTCAAGCTGGCTGCAGCTAGAGTATGCTTCAGCCTCAGATCAACAGAATGCCTGCGCTAGATTCACATGCACCAGTTGCAGATAAACACTCAAAATACCCCCACAGGAGTTCTATGCTACTGGAGCTATGTCGAAGCAGTATTCTCATTTACACAGGCAGAAACTGAGCAACTTTTCTAAGGAACTTCCTTTCTATTTTGTCAGCATGCAGAGGAAATAGATCAGAGATGTGTTTGATGTTCTTAATCATCAGTGATGTGCTATGTAGAGATCCACTTCTGGATCTCTACATGGACTTCTGTGCCCAGTGAAATATAGTCAGAGAAAAAAACAAATTTCTTCAATTCCTTGTTAAAAAAGGTAAGGACAAGGCCTCAGAATAATAATCACTCCTTCATCTCCTTTACAGATGAGATTAAGGCAGACAGAAATTAAAGGACTTACCAAGGCTTTGCCACACAGTCAGGATGTAAACTCAGAACTTCTGAATGCAACCCCAGTGCCTGAACCACACATTCCTTTGCTTTTCTGTATTCCCCCACAGTCTTAGGCCATGTGGCCACTATTGGTGAAATGAAAAACAGGTGCAGATCCATGAACAGATGGGAACCCAGCCCTGTCTGATCTCTGGGGGATAATACAGAGTTGTTTTCCGGCAAAGGACTCCAGAGAGCCACAGAGGCAGCCCTAAAAGTGAAGCTGCTCTGCCCCACACTAAACGTTATCTCCACCAGCCCAGCAAGAGGGAGTTTTGAGGCATGGTCTGTTTGTCAGCAAAGGACACTGCCTTACTGACCACTCAGGCTGGCAGTATTGACATCTCTGGTTTCCAGGCATTCCCATAAAGGTTGTAGAAGACTAATCGCAATCCCATTCTTTGCAGTAACTGCAGCCAATGTTTCTAAGTTGCTGAAACATAAAATTTCTTCCCTTGAGTAGACAGCTTTGGAATGTCTAACCCGCAAAAAATACCATTAGTCATATGAAGAATCTCTCTGGGAAAATCGGTAGTGGTATGGGACAAATCAGCCAGGTAAGATGAATAATACATTAGTTCTGAATCTGTAAGGATAAATCTACTTTTAATTTCCAGTTCATGGAGAGCTGATGGCTTACTCCACAGTACATGGTTAAGCAAAGAATCTGGACTGCTTTCTCACTGGAAGAGGGATAGTCGGTAACTAATAGGGCATTTGCCTGATCCTAAGTGCAGGATGGAGTGCCAGGATGCAAAGTACTTCCCAGGCTTATGCGACCCACAGTTATAGTCTCTGCAATGGTACAAGACACATTTTCCCTCCATATGTCACCTTCACATCAACCAGAAGTATTAGAGAAGACATCGTGATCTTATTTCCTCAGATCCACAAAGCACGTATTAAACCCAAGAGGATAGGACATGCAAGAGGACAGGGTATGTTTCATGGAATCATAGAACAGTTTGGGTTAGAAAGGACCTTTAGAGGCCATATAGTCCAACCCCCCTGCAGTGAGCAGGGATACCTTTAAGTAGATCAGATTGCTCAGAGCCCCATCCAACCTGGACTTGAACACTGCCAGCAGTGGGACAGCCACAGCTTCTCTGGGCAGCCAGTGCCAGTATTTCTTCAGTGTGCATGTCCACTTCTGCCAAGAAAATCTAATAAGACCTGACTGCTTCCTTAGATTTCATTTAAATGGGGCACAAAACCTGATTTGCAACAGTAGGCCAAAGCCACACTGCTAGCAACATGTATTCTGCTCATGCTAAACAGTAAATCAAATTGTTTGGGAAAATCTATTTTATCCCAGTTTTAAGCAGGTTTTGAAGGAAAGCATTCTCCACAGATGACACTAATAGAATTTAGCAGCAAAGACCACCCAGGACACTGGGAATCTCAAACTGCTTGGCCTCAGTTTCTCTGATTCATTCTTCTCAGCTTCATGTGTGCTCTTTGAGAGACAAAAAATAGCATTTCCTTCATTTTGAACTTCGATTTCTCTTCCAGCCAAACATTCGTGAAAGCAGCTGGTCCCAGAGGTGGAACATTCCAAAACCCCATTTGAAGCCAAGTGAGTACGTTATGGAGTCAGTCGTGACACTACTTTATAGAGAACAGACAATGAGTTTTGGATCTCGTAAGTACCTTTTATCCCTGCATATAAGTTCCCTTCCCCCATTCTTTTGGAAACATCTCAGTCTGTATTGGAAACAGAGGATGTAATTTATTTTTATCGCCTTCCCTGTCAAACTGGCCAACTGCCACAGGGTTCTGCTTTCAGATGTAGCAAGAGGCAGGAGAATCACAGTGACAAACCATTTCAGTGGCTCCTCCTGTTTCCTTATCTTATGTAGAGGCTACCTACTATTCTCCCTTATCATTCTTCCTAATCCTGCAAAACTCCTCTGCAACTTGACCCCTCCACAGAAAAAGCTGACCTGCTTAGACCTCCCTGCTTCTCTAACTCCTGCTCCCTTCCTCGCAGAGCAAGTTGCTCCTTCCTTTGTTATTTTATAACTCCTTTTTCAATTCCTATCTTAGTCTCTCTCTCCTCCTTTTTCTAGCTCATCATATTGCATTACATTTCCTAGCTGAATGCACATACAGCTGTGTGGCCTCCTTTGAGTATGCTTAATTTCTCACTGTCCAGCCTGCCCTTTGATGTCTGCTGAAGAAGGATACATCTTCTTTTCCATCTCTTCACATGTGCCTATTAATTACTCTCTTCAGAGAAACTGTTTACTGACTATCACTCTGTTTACAGTTGAATACAGCTAAACATTTGGTCTTCACAGTTCCCCCTCTTATACACCACCCACTCAGTTTCTTCCCAATTGTTGCAGAAGAGATGTCTCCAAATCACTTTATAAAGTCACAGATGCATTGTACTTGCATTCCCACACCCAACCTCCTGCTCTCAAATACTGGTTTTGCTTCACTTACAGAGATGTAAAGAAAGACTTTGCATTGGTAATTTTGTCTCTAGTTCTCTAATAAAAAAGAAGCAGTGAGGCTTAACATTTTGACCTTTCCGTTTCACATATTCCTACCTTGGGCACCGTAGAGAACCCTGAAAGCTCCGTAAGCATCAGACTTCTGACCTGTGAAGAAATAATATGAACCCAGTATCAAGTACAGAAGAATGCCCACTGATGTGAGGAGGGTTATCCTATGCATAAATTGTGCATATGTCTTTGTGCGACCAGGAACCTTGGGCAGAGGGAATTTTAATATGCTGGGGAAGGATAAAAACTACTCTAGCAAACGTGCAGAGGAGAGGAATTATATGGTTATAATGCAGCAATTGAGATCTAAGATGAAAATTCCGTCAGATGTCCTTCTCATTTCATATGGAGCTTAAAATATTACAAAATAATATGAAATAAATATAAAACAAATGTGGACTAGATTATGTTTTTTCCAAAGAAGAGATTATTGTCAATCACAGAATCATAGAATGGTTTCAGTCAAAAGGGGCTTTAGAGCTCATGAAGCTAACAATCCCCTGCCATGAGCAGGGACTCCTTCCACTAGACCAAGTTGCTCCAAGCCCCATCCAACCTGGTCTTGAACACTGCCAGGGATGGGGCAGCCACAGCTTCTCTGGGCAACCTGTGCCAGCCCCTCATAGACAAGAATCTCATCCTATCTAATCTAAATCTACCCTCTTCTAGTTTAAAGCCATTACCCCTTGTCTTATCAGGAATGCTCCTTTAACTGAAAATTGCCTAAAAAAATCTAGTATAGGCTTACTAGATTTGAGTTGAATGAGACTTCCCATGTGGTTACTATTTCAAGGTGAGTGTAATGCTGCATGCCACAACTTGCTCTCTGTTCTCCTGCCCCTGCTGCTCACTTCTGCATCCTGAGGAAGGTCAACTGCTGCTGTACCTAAATGAAGCAGCCCCAACGCTGGGCCTGGAAGGAACAGAAGCCAGAACGCTTCAGTCTGGAAGGGAAAGACTGGACCTAGAGCTGGAAGCCTGAAGAGATAAATCCTCAGCTATGGCCAAGGGGCCAGGCAAGAAGTGGCACAGGTAAGGGAGGCAGAAGTGTCTCTGATGTTTACCTATGGATGCTGGAAGGAACCTTGCATTGTTGAATCTCACCAATGATCTTCACACTGGCGCAGTAAACGGGCATCACAATAACCATGTTATTAGTTAAATGCAGGGACATGTACCTGGAAATGACAAATTTTAAGCTCGCTTTGAACTGATACAGTTTGGAGACCCTATCTTATGCTACAGAAGCTGGGGGTGGGGGGAGGGCAGGGACAAGGGGGGAAAGACGTCCAGGAAGACCTGTGGAAGCATGTACAGACAGCTCCGTTTACATGGCCTACCAGTCAAAAAGTCAACGGTTACGAAATGTAGAAGTGACCAGTGTGTGGCTGCGGTTATTTTTCATCAGTTATCCTGGATATGCAAAATTGCCACACCAGAAAAATAGTGAAGCTTTAACAGACACATGTCATTTTTGGTTTCATTCACACTCTTTTCCCTGATACCCCTGATATTCCTTTAGATGCAGAATCTGTATTTATATCCAAAAAACTTATAAAGAGAGTTTATTGACAAATTTGTTATACTTCTATGTAACATGATAATGACAACCAGCTGGCTACAGCTAATGACAGGCACTAATTCATATTGGGTTACTACCTTCATGTTCTGCAGGCTGTCACTTCCCCCCATTTTTAGCATTCTTGCCCTCTTGTACTTGCATTTTATGATGCTCATGTTTACTATTCTTGCGTGCTAGGAAAAGAATGAGCATTTTAAAAGCTTTATGTTTAATTACACTTGCAGCTATTACTTAGTCACATAAACAAATTAAATAGACATTTAATTAAATGTTACCCTTTTAAAAGGGTAAACTGGAAGCAGAGCCTATTGACTGAACATAGATATTGTGTGCATTCATCTTAATTAGTCAGGTAGTGTGAGGGATTAATGTACTTTAGCTGTTATATCCATAATCAAATACATTAGCATTTATGTCTTTGTAGCATACTGAAGATCAGTTAAGATGTGAGCTCTCTCGTGCTGGGTACTCTACAAACAGAACTTGAAGTGTATCTGAAAGACCTCCTTCCTAAGTCACTTTTAAAAGAAAACATTGCAATATCCTCTCCAGCTTTTGCAGGTATGAACTCACCATTCTGATGACAATTCAAACTGTGATCCAAAAATTTCCACCTTATCATTTTGCATTTATATATAGGTGAATTCTCTAGAGTTTTCAGTGTTTTGAGATGGGGATTTTTCATTCATAGAATCATAGAATAGTTAAGGGTTGGAAAGGACCTTAAGCTCATCCAGTTCCAACCCCCCTGCCATGGGCAGGGATGCCTCTCACTAAACCATGTCACCCAAGACTCTACCCAGCCCAGCCTTGAACACTGTCAGGGATGGAGCATTCAGAACTTCCCTGGGCAACCCATTCCAGTGCCTCACCACCCTCATAGTAAAGAACTTCTTCCTTATACCTAATCTAAGCTTCCTCTATTGAAGTTTGAACCCTTGACCTACAGTTCCTAATTCCATTCTAGCACACTGAGGTTCTTGTCTGAGTGAAGGATGGTGCTACAGCAAATATCAAGCCCAAATGCCTCAAAGAGCTCATCTGATTTTGTAAGCTGTTATTTCAGAGGTCAGAGAAAATCATTTGGGAGTAGTCTGGAGCACCGACTCTGGTTGTACAGTAAACAATGGGCTATTTAGCGTCTTTCCAACAAACACACAAACTAGGGCTACTGATTAATTCCGCTTCTGTGATAAGCTAATACTTCTGATCATCTCATTTATGGATTGAAATGCAAAATAATGAATACTCCTCAGATACCTCATTATACAGATGAGTTTATGACCTCATGTTTGGAGAACTTACTTCTATGGTGATTGCTACAGACTGAAGTTCATGGAATTTCTTTAGTTGTGTTTGGACCTGTAAGACTAACCTACAATTCCACTACAAGTATTTAGTTTTCTTTTTTGCATACTGGATAGAGAAGGTGTACATTTAATGCAACGTTTTGTGTCAGAACTTCTATGGGCATAAGGAACCACTTAATTTACTTATGTAAGTAAGTAATCTAGCAAACTAGTGAAACAGCCTGTGCTGGCATTTCCAAGAGCTTTCCTTAGTCACTAAAATACAGTGGAGGGGGGTCAGAAAAAGCCTCAGCACAAAAATAAGAAAGCAGGGTCTCAAATCCACGTTACTACAATAGCAACATGCTGTGGTTCATTTTGTGCAAGAGTTTGATGTCATGTCCATTTACTTTGAATAATTTCCATCTTCTAAAAGATTTTTATCTTTTCTAAGAGCTGAATTACTGAGTTTTCCAAAACAAACATAACTTACCTTGTTGTTCAGAGGTTTGATGGAAAGAGATCTCCAGCTATAGGACATGCATAGGTTTCTCATGCTTTTAAGAAGTCCAGGACTAGCAGTAGTCTACATTTAACATAGACTGAATTTTGAATTATATTGTAAATTGGTTTCTCATCTGTTCCATCACACTTGGCAGCAGTTACTCTTCTGATGTAGTTTGCATTTAATTCCTTTGTCTCTCTATATTTAGATGATACTGTTAAAAATGCAGTGGATTTCTCCTGAAAATGAAGCAACTGTGGTATTCTTGTTTCCCTAGTTTACCTGAAATAACCAGAATTCCAAATATTTAACTCAGCCACTGATCTTAATGGATCTGCCCTTCATCAGTTATTATCAAAATTATGAAAGAGATTTTTATCTCACTTGATATTTGGTATAATTTTTTTAGGACTATTTTTTAATCAGTTTTTATTTAACAGATGTTATGTTGTTAATTGCATCAAAACATTTGAAAAACCAGGAAAGAACTGAAAGAGCCCAGATGATTTGCAGTTTCAGAGCCTAAGGCCACTTGGTCAGACCAATACAAACAATGCCAAGGGACTGCAGACAAACAGCTCGACTAGCTGTCATACTGAACATGCACATGCAGTTACTTGTGGTATCAGCTGAACAGCACATTTGTGTTTTAACCAGGAAGTAAACTCACAGTATTTTGCAGTGGCATCCAGGTTGACAGTGGGATTAACATCAGGAAAACAAATGATGGTCAATCAGTACAAAACATCACCCAAAAATGGCACCTGACTTATCTGCACTTGACAGCAGGAGCTGGAAGGGAAAAGAAAGGATTGCAGCAGCCTCCTATTAGCACCATTTTCCCCCTTCCTGGAAAACTTTTCCTTTACTCTGCTGGGCAGGTGAGCAGCAGAAGACCGGACCTGGGGCTGTATCTGTCACCAAGGATGTAACCCTCCATCCCTGCATTTGGGATGTCCTGTAACCAGGGCAGCCATACTGTGGCTCTCACCTCTGGCCACATCTTGTATGGATGATGTCTGGAGGCAGGAAGGTGTCAGCTTTCTTACTCATTCCTACTGAGCCTTCTTGAACCCTGCTGTTGAAGTGCTGCCAGGCTTCCAAACTGGGACAAAGCCTGTTCCTTCTACAGGACATTTTAGTATCCACAGGTTAGGTATACTAGGAAGCATAAGGTATTAATGTTACAAACAAAAAGCAGTTTACCATCCAGATTGTCTTTTACATTTTGGTTTTGTTCTGCCATGATTTCCAGATGCTAATGGGGAAAATGTTGACTCATTCTTGGAACAATGTTAACTCTTACATAAAGAATCCACAATTTTCTTTTTAACATCAGTGCTGGAGGCAAAAAAGATTAGGTCCATTTTAAGCTTCTGCCAACGCTTTAGAGGAAAGCTTTCCTACAATAATCCAAATGCTCATTACAGCAGAATTGTATTTATCAAAGGTATTTGAAGGACTTGTGATCAGGAAGTGTATGCAAACAGGACAGCAGAAGCGTGGAAAATAAAGAGGAGGAAATCTCACTTTTACTCTATTGAAGAAATGACAAATTCATAGTAGGTCTCATTCAGAAACGGGGAGAGAAGCGTTGATGGGATACTCAAAGGCTGGTCTGTCATTACTACTGGAGTTAAGTTAGAATTGAGAATGCGTGCTAGGGAAGGCAACAGGGCACCTTGGCACCTCTTCCACAGCTAATAAAAGACATACTTTACAAAGTTGAATCTCACCTCCCATATTTGGCCAGACCTCGTTAGATTTGCCAGTGGTTAAAAGTGCTGGCTTATCAGAAGAACTTGCCTGTATAGGTATGCTGACAATGTCGCAGTGTAAATCAGATCTCAAGATGATAATTGGATTTTTTAAGGTTACAAAGGACAGTCTCGAGTTGGAAAAGATGCAGTACACAGCAGCCATGCTGACTGACATACACCGCATTCAGTTAAACATCATAGCTTTATACGTACAGTATCTATTTGCTTGTCTTTGACGTGCTTTTCCCAGGGATATTTATTTAGAAAAGAGTTGAAAAAACTCAAGCTTTGGCCAAGTCTGCTTGTTACTTGAGGCTTTTGGCTTAAACAGATGTGGACTAAGGACTGCATGAAGATTTCCCCACTGTTTGTGCATGCCTTGGACACTGCACTCTTGCATTTTTCTTTCATTTGCACTCGCAGAGAGAAAAATTGTAGAAAATGTGAAAATGTTAATTTCAAACTTAAGATACAGATTCCCCCCCCCCCCTTTTTTCCCCTAAAGCCTACAGAAATGTACTGATTCAGAAGTAACTCGGTACTGAACTTCAATTCACAAAAAGGGCTTTGGCCTTAGAAACCTATCATAAGGACAGGCAAAGCAAAGGAACAGGATGTAACAGAAGCATTCACCTATGGCTCAGCTCCTGCTCCCAGACTGCTATTTGCCTATGAAATCCCCTTTGTTCCTCAGTGAATGCAGGCGGGGTACTGCTTCTCCTCAGCTCTACTGGCTTCACAGGAAGTAGCAACAACACTTCCTGTGCCTGCAGCTTATGCTGAGTACCTCAAGAAAGGAGGTTAGGTTTTATTTAGAGAAAGGTGGAAGCTGATTTTGCTGATGTTTTTCACACAACACATTACCTATGAGGAGAGAGGAATTTAAAAAACTCACTGATTTACCATGTTAAAAAAAGATGGCACATTTATTGCTACATAAATGTTATATACATAGTGTTTTCTGTTACATTGACAGAAATTTTTTTGAACTTCTTGCTGCTGGTTGGAAAGGTTTATCAGCAATACCTTGAAATTTGACACAGGGTACAAATCTGCAATAAACCAACAATGGAAACTGGAGAACAAGATGAGAAGCAATTCATCTCGGACAATTAGCTCTTACAATACTCCATAGGTACTACACGGTATGCTAGAACCCTACTATGGTCTTACAATGCTATTGTAAATTTCTGATATTAATGAACAGGTTATGGTAAATAACCCTACATTTTTACTACCTAATATAGTAAAATAAAGTAAGAAACTTTTTACTGAAAACTTTTTCGATTTCAAAAATCTAGAAAGAGTAATATTTAGAATTCAAGAAATTTTCTTACAAGATTATTGTATAAAAGACTAGCTACAGTGAAAAATAAGCCAAATGTTTTTTTCTTTCTATTTTATGAAGGAAAGCTTCTGGGCATACTGCAAAGTCTAATATAGCCAAAAAGACAACAAGCTTAGAAGGAAAAAGGCCAGGCAGTGGCACGTGATCACTTTCACACGTCATAAGCAACAAATTTGTTTAGCTGATAAACACTGAAATGAAGAACAAGGCCACAGATATAATCAGGTGTTATTTGATGATCTATGCAAATTAAAGTAATAGAAATGAGTCCACTAATTCCACAAACTGTTTTGTTAGGAACCATCCAAACCATGAGCTGAAATTCATTAGTTTATTTTTAACAATCCATCCTTTGTTCTTTCAATTTAAATGACTTCATAAAAATTACTGGTTTGTTCCTGTTTTGTGTGTGAACCAATTGCCAGTGATGAAAGATGCACTACATAAACAATAGCTCAGACAACCTTGGCGTAGGAAGTTTCCTCCCATGGTCATTGCAGTGGAAGACAGTTTCCATGGAAGTTCAAAGGGATTTTAACCATTTCAACACAACTGTGACAAAGGAATACTTAGGGACACTGTTCTGGTGGAGAAACATTCAAAGGTTCAATGCTAATGTGGCTTGGAAGGGGGGCATTTGATTCACACTGGGTGTTTTTTTCTCCACTGACAAGCCATACAAAAATGACAAGATAATTAATGTATACAGTAAGGAAAAACTGGTGACCATTGCTCTTATATTCCATTATGTAAGTAAGCCCACCGTACTGGTGGTTATAGCATCACACTACCTGCCACGGTGAATGTAGGATTTCACTATTCACCAAAATTACAGCCTGAAAAAAAATCTCCTTTGTATTTTAATGCATTTTGTGCTTACATACAGCTAACACTTTACATGTACTATATGTAGTACTTACTGCTCGGAAAACAAAGCAACTCTAACAAAGTAGATTCTCCCCACCCAATTTACACTTCACGTTACAAGCTTTACTATGAAGCCTAGAAGCCTAAAAAGGTTTTGTTTATAATTAGAAAAACAAACAAAAAAAAAAAGTATTTGAGGAAAGTCTGAGGGAAAATAAAAATAACTTCTTAAACCCAAGAAATGTTACAGTCACAGCATTGCTCCTGCTGGCAGCCTTCACCAGGCCTCTCACTGGCTTTGAAGCACGGAGCTCAGTATGGAAGGGTGACTATGACCATAACTGTTCAGATTACCAGAGACCAAAAATAACATAAAAAAAGCTATACCAAGGAATAGTTTCCTATTGCATGGAAAACACTAGTCATATGGCAAAAGGAGAGGAAAGGACAACAAAAGACTTTTCCCTTCCTTTTTTAAGACACTAATAGGTATGCTGGGAATGCTACGGGTCGATGTTTGTCACTGCTTTGTTCTCTGAATGTGAACAGCTTTAGCAAATGCTGGCATCCAGCTGAAACTTTATCAGCCTTTAACATGTTAACTTTTCCCTTTATATGTAGACCTTTACAGTTCCATAACAATAAATAAAATTTGTAGTTACAATGCATTTGTCAATTCAGTTTAGGCACAAGGCAACTTCCACAATGAGTGGAGAGATCACAACAGTCTCTGATTGTGCAGAAGCGACACACTGCTTGCAACAGAATGATATGTTCAGAGTATTTCATGGGCTGAAATTCTGTCTGAAGATCTTGTATCTTCAATCCTGATGCAGGTGTTGACCAGTAGCTTTGATCATAAGATTGCATTTGGGTTTCTTGCTTCAAGTGTTTTCTCCTGTCAGGTTTGTGTCTTCATATAATGTTAGTTGTCTGTGTCCTTGTGAAGAAAGGTCACCTTCTGTGTATCCTACCAATAATTCTGGAATTCTAGAAAGACATGTGGAAGAGTAAAGGGGTACTATGAAAAGAATCAGTAAGAAGCATGGTATCAACACCAGAGAGCTAATTTAAACCAGATCATTTTTATTTTTAACCATAGCTTTTTCAGTTAAGTGCAAAAGAAAAAAAAAACACAGAGGCCTTGCAATCCTTCTTTCCAGATATCCATACTGAATATGATACATTGAACAGCTTACTCTCAGGAACATTCTATTTGACTTCCTGGGCATGGGACAAAGTGTAATCTGCAAACCTCAAACCTTCAATTTGCATTTGACTTTGGTCTCTAAAATAAGCAGGAGTCAGTACCCAAAGCGAATCACTACTGCTGAAGTTAGCCATCGCCATATACCCAATGAGCTCTCCACGTCAATGTCCCACCTGAGTCACCTTACAAAGTTACTGCTATTAAAAACCAAAGACATCGCAAACTTCTGGAAGTGGTACATTGTATTAACATGGCAAGAACAGGCTATAAATTCTGCTGTAAGTCAAGAATTCTCTGACAATTTAGAAGTAGTCTGTTTCTTTGTATGAAACAGAACAAATTAAAGACATTCTAAGCACCTTCTTTTCCTAAAAAGAAACCTTGTTTTGTTTATGAAGCAAGCAGCTGCCTGTGAGAGATGGGGAAAAAGTATGGAATAAGCAGAATTTTTTCTTTTCAAAATCATTTTTCCCCGATTTTTAAAAAAACACCAACCAAGCAGCTACATGTAGTAAAGCCAGAACACTAATAGATCCCAGGTAAGGCCACCCCATCAGCATGGTTTCAATGATCTACTGCGTTTTGGACTACATGGGGCTTTTGGAAATACTGATTTATCTTGCAAAGCTGAAGGCATTACTTTTTAAATCTTAACTACCTTTACCAATAGAGACTGTGACTTAAGAGAGTTGAGCAATCTCCGCTGGGCACATGATATGAGCTAGAATGACTGGCCTTAAGCCAGAGAGCAAATCTCTTTGTGATGAGAAGTCTCTCTGTTTGTTTCGGCACTGGGAAACTACATGGATTTTTAAACGAGCTAATGCGATATTTAGATCATTTAAAAATGTATAATTCATTTCTATTATGCTTGGCTTATCTAGCAAACTGTTAACTATTCCTCTCATGTCATGCCAAGAAGGCCACCTGAGCCAAGAGATGTAGCCATTGGCAACAACACATGGAAATGAAGAGTTTAACGACAACTTCTTGGGATTTTGTTTTATTATAAAACTAAACAAATCTGCATGCTTCGCTTATGCTCAGAGACCTCAGACTACTTAGCAGCATAAAGAAGTTTGGTGTTAGTGGCAGCTCAGTAACTAAGAACAGGCACATCTACATCTCCCTAACTGCAGCCAATAAAAAGCAACAAGAGCTGTTCCCCTCTGGACCAGAGACATACCTGGCTGGTGTTCACATATGACCCATAGGGTTGGTAGTTTCACTCAGGCCAGGATGGCTTCCTGGGTGCGGTGTTGGCGGCTCTGCCGATACGGCAGAAACTTTTTCTTCTTCCCTTCTCTTAAGGCAGGCTGCTTTAGGGTTTAGGTTTCGCTCTGGAACAGAAACATGATGTTAACACCGCCTATGCTGATAAAGATGGCAGTATCGATCCATTAACTGCTGTAGTAAAAAAAGCTATGCAGCTTCCCTCTTTGAACTCCTGATGTCCCTGCACTAAAATGCAGGTGTCTGAAGCTGCAGACAGCACTACTGAAAACCCTACCAGGCATCTCCCAAGCCGGTATTAAAAAAAGTTCAAAAAATCCCCCAGACTTCACTAAGTGCCTACCTACCCCCTCAAAACCCTGCTGAGAAGTGCCTCCCTTGTCACCAGAAGTTGCTAACGTGCAAAATGAGAACTGTCAGAATTTACAATGCAAACAACCTCGGATTTATTTCTGTGTTTCACTGGTATGCTGAAGTCACACCAACCTTACTGACAGCATGCTAGTTTTAGTAACGTTACTGCTTCTTTCTTCACCTTAATATTAGCCCACTGTTGGAAAAGGAGAGGTCGAACATCCTGAGTCTGTAGTTCTCATCTTAGCCCCAGGTCTGTGAAACCACCTTAAATTGAAAGAATATGACAGAGGCATGGAGCAGAAGGCTCATGTTTTTTCAAACCTGTTTCCTCTCACATTGCAGTCAGTCCTTTATACAGCCAGCTGTGGACCAGCTATCAAGCTACCTCCATCAGTACGTTTCCACTTCCCCAAATAGCTTCAATAGATGTAGCTTTGGATCTAGTTTTCAAATTATGATAGTTTATAACAGTCAACTGTTTCTGTTCTTCAAAATGTTTTTTCAGGAACCAAAATACAAAAGATGCAAACTGCCATGGCCAAAAAGATACACAAAAAGCATGTACTATATTCTACCAGTGCATGTTGAATTTAATCAACACGTTGAGGTGTTTTTCTAGCTGTCAGTGAATTCTGGTTTGCAGTTTAAGATTGCAGATATAATTTTAGCTGTAAGGAGACTGCCAAGACTGAACAGACAGCACAAGCCCTTCTCCTGCACTGCACAGGCACCCCACAGTAACTGCAGTTTGTACTTTACAAGGGTAATCTGACAGAGGCAATTTTGGACAGACTTGCTAATTCTGCTTTTATCCAAGTCATTACCAACTGCCTCCTACTGCATTTCCTGAAGATGAACACTCCTAAAAAGTCTACTGGGGGAAAAAAACAACCCAAAACTGCTAACTTTTCTGAATCACAGTTTTCTTTGTTCAAATCTGGCTTGTCTTGAAGTTTTAAAGATTTAATTATGTGGAAACTCTGAAAGGAAGTTAATTTACAGCGATTTATGAAACGGAGATAAAAATGCTAGCCTACAGTTAGAGCTCAAAATCTGAAACGTTTCAGTCTGAATAGCACCAATCACAGAATGAGAACCCTCATTACCAGCAGGGAGAGGAAATGGCTGATGCAATTATACAGTGCACTGGTGAAAGCTCCTCCGGGCACCGCACAAAGCTCCGGTCACTCACTGTCAGGAACAGGTGCTAAGAAAGACGCAAAGATAAATGGGGAGCGCAGCCCCTCGCATGAAAGGCATCGTATGCTTGTGATGCACTGGGAGTAGGAGCTGAGATGTACACATGAGGAAGGAAAAGCTCTCAATTTACACTGCCTGCAGAATAGGTCCAATTTAACTGTAAGTACATACAGAAGATTTCTACCAGAAAAATAAGGTTCAGAGGCAACCTCTGACCAAGGCGAAAGTGATTTTACTAGATTTCACACAGAGCTTTCTGTGACTGACAGAATCTGGGAGAGCAAAGCAAACTTGATGGCTTTTAAACATTAAAAACCATGCTTGATTAATTATTCTGACTTCTTTGTTATATTCGACCTTATCTTCCAGACTATGTCATTTTCAGAGCAAAACAATTCCCGAGGTCAAGGTCTCAGAGATGCTAAAATAGGGCTTTGCCATGGCACTACTTGCTGCCCCATCTGCAGAGTAGTTAGTTTCTCTATGGAAGAGCTCTGACTGGAGACTGCATGCCTTTATTAAAACCCAGGTCAGTAAAACTCTGCCTGAAAACACAGCATCTCATCCTTACTACACAGTACCTATGCTTGTGTTGAGTTCCTTTGTCACTTTCATTGAACTTTTAACTGTTGCTTTGATCTGTACAAAACACAAGCAACAAGCAGGAAACTGAAGTAAAAATAAGATACACAAGAATGAAACACTGACATCATTCAGTGGCATCAGTGATTCAAAGATGTAGTGTGTTAAGCAAGTATGACCACGGATGTCATCCACATCTGAAAGACTTTTCCAGTCACTCGATGCACTTCTGTCTGCAGGACACCGAGGAAGACGGCTACTCACTAGTCCAAGAGAGCAAAACCTGATGGAATGCTCATGCCAGTTACACAGATCAGACTACTTCAGTTGGACAGGACCTGCAAGGGTCTTCTCATCCAACTGCCTGACCCACTCGGGGCTGATTGGAAGTTCAAGCAGGGTGCCTCTGCACCTTAACATGTCTTTGACTCAATTGAAGTAGTTTTTCTCTCTCCTCCCCACTATGTGTTTAATGCAAACCCCTAAGTAAATGTGGTTAAATTCACTGCATGTTAATATTTCAGTTACATAAAGTGTATCTTAAAATAGATCTCTTATTTTGGCTAGAGCTTTTGTGCTACTACGTAAGTGCTTGTTACAGTTTAAAGCAAGGTATGTCAGTATTTTAAATAATTTACCTCTCACTTGCTGCTCTAGACTGAGGATGACTGCCACAGCCTGGTGAAGAATAAGCAGCTTCGTCTGGGGTTTCTCGCTCTTCAGATGAAGCTGACACATACGGCCAAGTTCTTTAAATGCTTCATTAATGTCTCGTACACGCAAACGTTCTCGAGCATTATTTGCCATTCTTCTCTCCTTTTCTCTTTCTATTTTCTGCTCTGGGTTTAAATCCTCATCTTCATTAGTACTGCTGCAAGAAAGTATAAATAAAAGTATACTGAAGTATCACAAGCGATCGTGCTGCTGGTTCAGAATTTGCAGTTGATGAAATTAAACTTTTTCTGCTTAATCTATTTCATATTGAAGTATACTTAGATACTAAGGAAGTGTTCCAAATCAGTGCTTAAGCACTCAAGGTAATTCTTGCTGTTCCTGCCTCTTTCTAAAAGTAAGTTTTAAATGGTGTATGCCTGAAGAACATGCACAGAATATTGTCTACAGGTTGCAAAAATCTCTAGGAAAAGCAGTGGCAACACACTGCCCCTTGAAGCAAAACTACCACTTCACTTTATCACTGAGGAATGAGGAGCGAAGAGGTAATTCAGCCACCTCATCAGGTGAGGAATAAAGCCTTTTCAACAGGTAGTTTGGCCAGTTTCCAATATATCAGTTTATATAAGAAGGCATTCAGGTAATTTCCAATTTACTGTGCTTATTAAAAAACATTAATTTTGTTAAGGACCTTATTGGCCAATTTTAGAACTATTTTGTGTTCTAATAATACCCAGTGTACAGCTGATCAGTTCTAACCAGAATTCTTGTATCACTTCGAATTACTGTACTAACTTGCACAGCCTTTTTTTTAAATATAGCATTGTCCAGTTCAGTCTAAAACAATGCAAAACTTCTGCTCTAACTAAAATTAACACGCTAAAACGCCATCAGACACACGTGATGATACAGACTCCACTGCCAATTATTGCAAAACTCTGTTTACTGTTATCCCAAATGTCAATGCTTGTTTCGGGCCTATCAGGCAGGTCCAGAAGAATTTTACTCGGTGCCAGCTCCAGGTCTTTTGCCTATGGCTTGGGAGGGGAGAAGTGTTTCCCAGACTACGTACCTATCGTGCTCACCCCAGTGAATCAGGGTTACCAGGCTGCTGCTCTCCATCACGACTGACTCAGGTTTAGAAGCACAGCCCTGGCCCAGGTACAAAGTATGGTTTCTAACGTTCTCCCATCTTCTATGCTGGGCAGGGCTCTCTGTATCTTGCACTACTTATACGTACACAGGCAGCTATCAGGCAAGGCACCAACATAAGGGTACGCACACTTTTCAAGTGATTTCCCCAGAAAATCCTCTATTCTGTATTTAAGTAGATACAAATACTTACTCTGTTTATCAGTTTCAGCTGTCTATTAATAGATGCACTGAGGTAATGCAAAAGCCTCGAAATAAATTCATCAAACCTAAGGACAGCATGCTACACAGCGTTAAGGAAACACAAATTCTCTAGGACGTGTCAGCAACCCACCTTGTTCTGCCTCTAGATGAGACCTTGATATCCTTCTGGGAGGACTCATCATCTGATTTCATGTCATCCGATGAGGGGGGTTCATGTATATTTTCATCCTTCTCCTTATGTTCAGACTTGATTTCTGTTGGACCTATAGCCACAGACTGGCTCTGTAAGCCACCTGACAATGCTGCAGGCAACCAGAGATCAGTGTGAGTATCACAGGCATGAAATGCCAACAAGAATCTCAAGCCAGAGCTGAGCACAAAGTCCGGGAAGACAACAGAGGAACTACACTCTGGCAACAGCAACAAGAGAAATCCTGGTAACACTGCTGTACTTGGGCATGTGTCAAGCATTGTAAAGGGATCACAACTCAGAGCAGCTTGATCAGTAACAGCTTCATCTAAGAAAAACTGTTAAAGACAATAGGACTTCAGTGAAGTAGGGAAACTTGCACCTAGTATCTGGGCTGCAAATTTAAGGGCAGAGCTGCACTGACATCAAGGCTTGGGCTCAGATCAAACATGCAACATGCACCTCCCTAAATGGTGCAAGCATGCTAATGAGTAAGCTGACTTGATATATCTTCTATAGCTTACTACTTCAAGCTAAAAACTGAGGGAATCATTAACACCTGTATGGAAGGACTTCCTTTTATTAGCTTGACTGAAACCTGCCCTCAGCTCACCCTGCAGCCCTTCCTGCCGATTCGGAAATGGCTGCAGTACTGCAAATGCCATTACGGCTCCTTCAGCTAAGAGAACATGGCTGTAATGCAGAGTCTTCTGCTGAAACTACAATGGGTAAAGTCCGACACAGGGATGCCCTCAAAAGTGTTGCAGGGATCCTTTACTGCAGCATTTTACAGTATTTATAATTAATTTCTATTTCTCAGCATCATCTATGTCTCTGTTTCCTATGCTGATGCAATTCTACCAAGATTTACAGCCTCACTGGCTCTGGATTACTGCAGACCCCATTTAAAATCACTGGGAAGTTACCTCTGTAGCTTTCTTGTGTTTTATGATTTAGTTCTGTGCTCTGAGCAGAAACTGCACTGGGAAGAACTGAATGGTTGCTGCTGAGGCTGACACTTTCTTCCCGATGAGCCCCAACCTAAAGCAAAGCAAAAAGCAAACATTTCCATTAAAGACCTGCTTTAAAGAAAAAAGAAACAGTCCAGATACGTAAGTTTGAAAGACAAAGTATTTGCTGGATTACAAACCCAAGTTAAAGTTCTAGCTTAGTAAAGGAAAGATTTAGTTGGAAGATGCTATACCCCACAAGGGATTAAGCTGTATTTCAAGCAAAGCAGTGACCAACACCTGTTTGGAATAACATAGCAACCTAGCAACATGGTTTTTCACTACTTTCCCACACAACACTACAGTTTTCTCCTTGATTTATACCCGAAAAGTGTAAGATTTGATTCACCTTTGATTGTTTAACTAATTCAACTAGCAACTCCAGTACACATAACATTTTGATCCTTAAATCATGGGGAATAATGGTCTTCACCCCATGTGTAAGGTGTGTATACTGTCCCACGCTCACGTACACAGACACACACACATGTAAATAGCATCTCCTCACTTGTGCTGAAACAGGATTAAGACACAACTGGATCTAATATCAAAATACTATTTTGTTCACTTTAATAATTCCCTCTCATTTTCCTCCTCAGCTAAATACATTTATCTTAGTCCCATTACAGAATCTTATCATACAAAAATAACCCAGGCGTCTAACTGCTCCTACCACCTCTCAGTATTTTCTAATCTGCTCCTTCATAATACATGATGATCAAATTTCCAAGCAGCAAGCACTGAGAGGAAGCATAAACCTGGATTAACAGTACTTATGCCAAGCCAGTGATGAGTGTCCATGCCCAGCTTGAACAGGCAAATCTGTTAAAAAACTCTGCTCAACACAGACCACTGTTATTAATACAAACCTCTGCAAAAAAGTTATATTCTTTTGTCTGGGAAAGGAAAAGGTACAGACACACTGCCTGTATTTAAATAATTGGAATGCAGACTATTTAAAGCTTTTGATTCCTAAAGACACAAAAGTCCTTTAAATATTTATAATATAACCACAATACAATTATACAGTTAAAAAAACCCAACAAACCCTAACAAAGCTGAGGATTCCACTATTATTTGTATAGTTACAAAAACTGGCTACAGATGAAGCTTTTTATTGGAACAGTAGCAAACATGTCAACTAGAAGATTAAGCCTTTAATTAAATAGGTTTATTGCCTCGAGTTACACATGAGAACCACTGTTTTTCAATAAATCCTTCAATCCTAGTAAACTGCTGAGCTTTGAATCCCTCTTGAGTAATTAATGCAGCTTCTACCTTTCATGTCTTAGTATGGGTTTTACCCAGAGAGAGATAAATACCCTTATGCAAGTTTATCCTTTGTTTAATACACACTCGTTCCTGTAAGCTAACACACAGGAACAAGAATGGAAAGGGGGAAGCCCCCCCCCCCCCCCTTAACTAATATCAGGTCATTCCGGGCTGCTATGTGTATCTATTGTTCTGCAGAAAATCTCTTGTATACTGCGGAATATCTGTTGCTATTTAAAGTGTGTTTTATCTTCCTGTGTGTGTAATAGGCTTTGTCTGTGAGAAGTTCCACTCTGGATGCAGTCATCTCAGCTCCTGCGGTGCTTGAGAATTCACTAGGAGCAAGGAACAGGGCCCGGGTCTTCCAGCCTATGAGAGAAAACTCTTTACAATGGGAATGTGAAGCTTGCTGTCCACAGAGCATGTCCAAACCTGAGTCTTCCCCTAACGCTGCCCTGCAGGTTGTGTGTGATTTTGTTCTTCTGGTCATGCTAAATCCCAACACATGAGGGTGCTTTAATTCAAGCTACAGACTATGAATCACTTTAGGGCCAAGTTTGTTCCAAAACTTACTTCTTACAAAAGGCAAAAACTTTTTAAAGCTGTGTCCAAATGAAGCAGCTGCCAGAACCCTGGCAACTTCCAGACCTAGCTCTAATCTAGATGTGAGAGATCAGCACACCAGTTCTGATACAGGCAGGGAACAGACTGGGAATAAAAGCTGAATTCAAGTCCATGTTTCAGTTCTTTGAAACAGGCTTACAAAATCAAAGCATACAACTTAGACTAACAGGATTGACACGGACACCTGAAGAGCCAGGGTGTCACAAACCTGACCACGCCATGAACGTTCATCTCTGATCTGTGATGCGCTAGAAAATCCGAACAAAACAATCCCTACAGCAGGAAACTCGCTGAAAGCCACTGAACCCCATGTGAAGGCCCAGAGCCGTTTCCTGCAAGCACAGCTAATCCGGGCCTGCTTCAAGGCACCAGCCTGGGAACGCCGAGCTCACAAAACACAGTTCGCTTCTCCTTCGCCCTCCGCTTTGCCGGAGGAGGCGCCCTCCATCCGCACCGCCGCGGCACCGCATCCCCGGAGCCCTCCGCAGGGCC
>JANRGW010030587.1:86394-106941 GCA_024733675.1 Psilopsiagon aymara | reverse complement strand
TATTATTTCCTTAGTGTAAGCCCAGAACAAAACTCTTGAGTGGGACTTCTCACAAAGGAAGAAAAAACAATAAAAGGGGGGGGAGGGAATATTAAGCTCCTGTCAAACGAACCACCCAACTGCAACCTGCAGTTTTTAATCACACCTCTAGTAACGCTGGTGCTCTTTCAGTGCCATGGCATACTCTGTCTCCATGTCTGCACAGGTTGCCAGATGGCACCGATTTCCTGCCTTCCTCATTCCACTCCCCCTCCTAGAAGTTTGTGCATGAAATCCACCAATTATATTAGAAAGCATCCTGGCACCACAAGCCCTGCAATTAACAACTGCAGCTTTTAGTGCAGCACCAACATAGCAGCATGAAAATACAAATAAGGCAGGCAAGCGTTAGGATTTACAGGGGTCATCGATAGTAATCACTCCAGTATTGTTCTTCTACTACCAACACTAATCCTCTGGTTTCCCTTTCAAACACACATTCAGCATCAGAGTCCACAGAGGGCTGGTTTTGTACCCTCAGAACCAACTGAAGCTTTCTGAGTACTTTTGATCCTAGCAGCAGGATTCTTAAAATACCAAGGCTCCCACCATTCAGATCTGTATATAAACTTCACATACGTATACGCAATCTTTGAAACTATGTAAGAAGCTAAGCTCTGGGCATGTTTATGTAAAATTAGAAATTAAATGAGGGCAGGGAAGATGAGGCACGCTATTGTCTCACAGTACTTGGGGGTTTTCATCATGTTGTTCTCAAAGCTTTTACTTAAATTAATTAAAAAATGTCATTACCCTTATTCAGTAATGTAACAGCCAAATGGTCAAATATGAGTTTATCTACGTGTGTCATGAAGCTATCATCTCTCAGTGCTTTAAATGGCAGTACTCCTACTGTCATTTACAATTAAAAGATACGCAAGCTATGACTCACTCAAACCTATCATAATAAGAATGCTAGATAAACAAAGAACTAACTGCAAAACCAGGAAAATCACAATGAAGGCTAAAATGCTGCAAAGCTTATTATTTTAGTATACATAAAACATTTGTGTTATCTGCAATAACTTTTTGGGTCAGGACAGAAAATGGCTACCAGGAGTATCAACAGCCATAAATGTAGTAGTAATTACTTTACACTGTGCTTCACTGTGTTCTCAGTGACTCATCTGGGAATAAAGATAAAAGTCCAGATTCATAAATGAAGGTAATTAACTACTGCAGCAATTTACCAAAGGCTTGATAAATTCTGTATCACTGGAATTAAAGGGGGTGGGAGGGTATAATCGTAAAGCAGATGCTAAGTTTGTGTCTAAGAAGGATTTCAGAATTATTTGCTTACATCTACTACTGTCTTAGCCATCAGTTATCCACAATAACAAACACAAATTAAAATGCAAATTTTGGAGAGTTTTACATTTGATACAGCTTCCAACAGACAAAGGCATCTATGGCAAAGGGAAACTTCACATTTCAGGGACCTCAAGTTTGTATTCTAAACCCAGGAATTAGCTGGTGCTTCCACACTTACAAAAGCAGCTGAAGTATCTGCTTGGGGAACTCCAGTTGGGATCTTTAAAATTTTAAATACTTTGAAACGTCAGAACTTCTTTCTTCCACGCACAAAATACTTTCAGTATTTGCTTTGATGTTAAAAAGAAAATAGTAACAATTTTCTGGTCTGATCTACCTTTTCAGTACAGCAAGGATACACAAAACATTTTGTGTCAATTGCAATCACTGAATCAAAAAGCCCATTAGTCCCCTCCTCACTCAATTCAACACGGATTTTTCAGTTACAGAAACGCCCAAAGCAGCTGCTCAGGTACACCATGTCAGATATTCAGTAATCCATTAAGACCATAGAAAACCAGAACAGTGTCCATTAAACATGAGTGAAGCATGAATGACAGAAGTTTTCTGAGTGACACTGCATATCGTCTGTATATTCACTTACATATGTACATGGCTGCATTTTACGTGCTATAACTTCAACGAATTACTGCTCTAGATTACAGAGGTGTCCAGCTAAGCTCCTTCTGTGCACCTTCCACTGCAAGTTAATTTGGGGTTTTTTATAAAAAAAACTAAACGCTATTGCAAGAAGTGACCAACGGCCTGGAGCCTGCAGGGATATATTAAACAACAGAGAAAGGGAAAACAGACTGTTGTATAAACGTTAAATAATTTAACTAATCACACTATAGGAAAGAACAGGGTTAAAGTTACATCATCTTGCTTGTAATTCTAGTTCTTTGTTAAACAACAAATTTAACTCAATGGCGCTTTCACAGCCCTCTCTATATGGAGAACAGCTGTTCAACTTTTACTAGACAGCTGAGGCCACAGTGTCTGTGAAAGCTGCACTACCCACTAATAGCTGTAGGCAGCTGCCCACAGTTCATCTCCACACTGGAATGCTCCTTCCCACATTCACACTACAAACACACAAAGCACAGGTGACAGAGGTGGCTGCAATATAGAGCATTTATTTTGAAAAATGCCAGAAATTCCTCTCCCATAGAATGAAAGCATTCATGAGAGATATGAATGAAAATCTGTCCTGTGTAAAAACTGGATACTCTCATAGCTACTATATTTTCATTAGAGGGAACACACATCTGCTGTGCTTGTCACTGAAAGCTGCCACAGAATTTTAGCATATAGCTTAAAAAGCCTCAACAAAACCAACCAAATCACTCTTATTTCTCTTAATGGTACAGATCTATACAGACATCTTTATAGCTGTGGTTGTATATGGTCATTCAGTGTTGTCAAAGATTATTTTAAGAAGCTAATTTTAAAAGCCTGTCACCAGGTTTTAAGAGAATGCTCCTAACAAACCAGCTAAGAATCTGGATTTCTAAATCTGGATTTAGTACAGTGGAAATACAAACAAAATGCAGAAGTAATTTTGCAAGGAAGCTAACTGCTGATTTCACAGGGATTCCAAACAGGAGGCTTTCAAATCAACAAATGAGTTACTGACGAATGGCTAGTCTCTACCTGTAAGAGGCGATGGTGATCCAACTGGTGTTGACGGATTTGATGGGAAACTACTGCTGGTATGATCAGGAGAATAAATCTAACAACAGACAAAAGAGATTGTGTATCAATACATGCCATAATATTCAGTAAAGAAAATAGCTATTAGGATTCCTTTTCATGCTTTTAATTGTCATTCATGATGCTAGATTGATAAAAACCCCAATTTCATCCTTCAATCACAGCTCTGCTTTATTACACTCAAGCCTCTAAAAATGTCCAGAGAACTTTCATTTTCAAGCAGCTGTCAAAATAAGCACAGCCTGTATTTGATAGCAACACGAGTATAACTGATCTTCCTTCTACTTCAACAGTAGAAATTACAGCCTTTTTGTCACTGAAGGAGAACAATATACATAAGAGTTAACAGCACAAAGATAATTATAACAAACAAAACTTCAGGAAAATGTGGAGAAATAATGACTTCCCAAATTTTACAGAGAAAAGATTTTAGCAGTCAACACATTATCTTCTAGAAATTAATCCCTCACAAGAGAAAATACCAAGAAAACATTCAGCTCTAGTTACGTACCTACCAAATGAAAACCATCTGAAATTTTGTTACTCTTCCTATTGTACTGCAGTGCATACAATTTTGTCCTCTTATTTCTGTATCAGTTGCTCCCTTGAGGTACCAAACCTCTACTTGCAACAATCCATTCCTTGCTATTAATGTAATTAAAAAGCCTTAATAAAAACAGAAGACATAATGCTTAAAGATGTAATTAAAACTTAGAATTTTAAGATTCTTGGAAAATTCATTTTGTGAAGGCAACTGAATCGGTTTAGGGGCTGACTATGGACCTCAGAACATATTTTTATAGGTCACCAGTTCAAACCTGTTTTGCTTGAGCAGAGACCAGGATTTGTTAGTCATCAGATGGCAGTTAAAAAAAGTCTTCACTGGCAGTGTGGTTGATGTCTCTTCTCACAGACAATATGACATTTCAGCATTTAGCTGACAATAAACTGGGAATTGGTTAAGTTGCACATTGTATTTTCTGAACTGACAAAACCAGGACCTGATAGACCGCATGTTCCTTCTTGGTTTATCACACTTTCCCATTAGAAAACAACATCGGTTTGCTTTTGGAAATACCTTCTCCATTTCATGTATGCTAGACAGTAAGTATATTTAAAAGAACAAACCACCTCAGATCACTGTAGGAAATTCACGTGAGTATAAAAATAAGTCTTGGGTGTCAGTATGGGCACTATAGAGTTCCAGGCAGGTAAGATACAGAAAATTAAAATTATATCAGAACAAAGGCCACAAAGTTTCCTCTGAAACTGGCTGGTTTCCACTGCTCTACCTGCTGATTTTGTTTTGCTGATTTTGTATGAGGGAAAACCTTCATTATACCAAAGCCACAACTAAGACATGAGATCAGAATTCATTCTGCATGCAGTCCCTGGCCACTGTGCTGTTAAATGACCAATGATGAACAACCCTGACACCTTCTGCCAGGCTTAAACGGTAACATGACTCATTTTACTGCAACAAATGAGACTCCTCCTCCTATCAGTCATGGTCCATTCCAATCAGCGGGATGCCAATATGCCAGGGTCTAATGAAAAGGCTCTTAGACAAAAGCTGCACAATTGAGAGCCTGCAGAGCCAAACCTCGGAGCTGTTAGTCCAATTTTTTAAACACTACAGTGTACATTTCAGTTACCCTTTGTTATGCTAATGTTATTGAGTCTAAAGCAACAAAGAAACTTAATTCATGAATTACTTTTAGAAGTCAACTTCCCTACATTTTCTTTTCTTTTGTGAGGGGACCAGTGGCTATTTAACTACTGAGACCGTACAAAGGCCTTTACCCTAGTTCTGAGGTAGGAATCAAAATGTAAGTTATCACAAAGAGGTCTGATATAATCAACAAAGTTAAACAGTCCTCCTGTTTGATCTCCTCTAAATTAAAGACCAAGTGTTTTGATTTGGCATTAGGCAATGAAATAAACCAGATGTTTCTCCTGCCATATAACCCTCCATGGGCACAATCTTAAAGGGTTATTGTTTGGCAAATGTTCAGGGAAACACATTAGAAATGGCACAAATACCCAGATTTTCTTTTCTTTCTATCTATACTAGTTCATTATCCAAACTAATGCGTAATCCACAGGGCTTTGGGAACTTTGTGTAAATACTTTCATGTACAATTCTCTTTCTTGCCTACCCTGAGATTAAGACCACAATTATCCAGGCTTAAACCTAAAATAAAAGAACCTTTGCAAATGTATTATCTGGCCTTACATGTTTAATCACATACTATTCTGTATGGTCTTTAATACCTAAACTGAAGAACAAATGTCGTATCCTCTGATGTTTCGCACATGAAAGGCCTATTGTGAGACGTACATCAACAGAATTTTAGAACTAAAAATTCCTCTCAACAGTTGCAGCGGCAGCAGTTAAAACCCCAGCAGAAAGGCATATACTGTCATCTTGGGGGAGGCAAAAATAAACACTAAAAAGGCAATCACAGTATTTAAATAAAACTTTGATCAAACAGAAAAAATATTCTTGTTTTACTGGCTATCAAAATTCATCAGTGCCAGCTTCACCTGCAGCAAAGAGCACCTCCCTGCTCTCCGCAGCCGAGCGGTGCTCCTCGCCGAACAAGCGCAAGAAGTGTGCTGGGTGCGCGTGTGTTGAGGGGTACGGGGGAAGCAGATGGATGAGGCGAGGGATTTGAAGTGTGCAGACTATGGCATGCAGTGATAGAGCAGATGGAATGCATCACCATCAGCTATGACAGAAATGATTTATGGAATGACCTGGCTGCTCCTGCCAAGCAACAACGTGGGATGACAGAAACAAGTTTCTATGACAACCAGAGCCCACCCACCAGTTAGATTAAACATTTCTGCCCTGACTTCCACTCGCAATATATTTAGAGTTTCTCCTCACAACATCAGCCTGGCTTTCTTGGCTAGTGACTTGGGAAAAAATACCTGAAAGGATGAGAAAACAACTTATAAAAGAAGAGCAGTGGAAAATGTCGAAGTCCCGCAGCTCTAACGGGCCAGCGTGTCAGACTTGCAACAGAAATTTTGGTTAGGCTGCAGAACTGCAGAGCAGACACCCTAATACATCTGCAGAGTAAGGAACAGCCTGCAGTATGTAAGCACTGCTATTTCTAGGAGTCAAAATGATCCCAGTTCCTTTCTGACAGGTCTCAAACAGACAAAAAAGAGAGTGTTAACTGCCCTCTGGACTCGTGAGTTGTTATCTGCTTGCTGAATCCCCAAAAGCAACAGGGACAACATTTTTCTCCTCAAAGCCAGTAGGTCAGAGTTCTTCTACCCAATTTGGACATTACAGACATTATCAGATCTGGTAATCTTTTAACATATGACCCTCTGAGGGATGCAGGGGAAACAGGATCTGCACGAATATGCGCATCTGCATTCACTGGTATGAGGTAAGGGATGCAGAATCCAACCCAAGAATGGTGTTTTGGGGCTGAAAAGTAGTCACTTCTATCTTTTAAATCAGACCTAGTCACCCTATTCACTATGCAGCAGAAATAAAGAGTGGTCCCCCAGCCACCACTCCTAACTGAAACTGCTGCTATACTGAATCAACTACCACTTCCTAAAATTTACATCTGATTGTATTAATGCAAAAATAACTGCTATATGAATTTACACATACAGCTTATGAGAGACTGAAGGTACCTGCAATATTTTACATTATCTACATTATTCCAGCAAGAGTTAAGAGTTTAAACTTTATGCATATATAGCATTTTAAGAGCTGCTCCATAAATTATAGCTATACAACACAGCATTCAAAACCTCTCAGTTTAATAAGACCACTGAGAAAACATTTCTAACCTTGAGGCAGGATTTGCTCTAAAAGTAATGTTAAAAATATTTGACTTTAGCTCAAACACGAAAGGAAAAAAAAAAACCAAAACCCTATCAACCCCCAAGCTCATCAGGATTATCTTTTCCTTTGTCTGAGCAACTTTCTAAACTCTGTCTGCCCCAGATTTTTGGATCACCTAAAAAACCAAAATGAGACTTCTACAAATAAAAGCACTTTCCACTTGTTTTTTTTTTTCACACACATTTGTCTAGTATATGACATTGCATCACAGTGTATTATTCTAACTTCATATATGAAATTCCTGATTTGGTATCATAACAGGAATGAAATAATGAATGCAATGATCAAAATGTGACTTTCAGATCTGAATATTTGAACTGCTACTTACAGATGCCAGTGCCTTTCCGAGGGCATCACCTGTCTGTGAGCTTCCAGCACCATTTCCTCTGTTTCCTGTAACATGGAAAGCAAACCCAACACTTATTTTTAAAGCTGAAATTTGATTTACCTTTATTATTTTATTCGTCGTGTACAGTTGAGCAACCGCTTTTGAAATGGATATTCTGAGGAAGTCAGTGTCAACAGAATCAGCTCGCATTATACTTAAAAATTTAATTAAAACAATTAGATTTAAATGTAGATGATCTCCTCTTTCAAGTCACACACGGTATCACCATGATAACTTCAGGACCAGCAAGGGAAAGCAGTTAGAAAACAGACTGAAATCATTTTCTAGGACTACAGGCTAATTTTCATGAAATATAAGAAAAACACAATCAGAAAATTATATCATTGCAGCTGATTTCTAAACTGTTATCACTGAAGTGCTGCACATTCATTAATTCTTAAAGCCAAATTCACTGAACAGTTCCTTGTGCATCCCCCTGCTCTAATTCCCCGTGTTGTACTCTCATCATTATTTTAGAAAATCCCTGAAAAGCTCTTATCCACCAAGCTTTCTGTCACCCCTGCTCTCAGTTGCATGTCAGCAGCTTTGCATGCCCTTTCGCTCCACACACCATTAAGCCGAGAGACAGTTTGAAGCCCTGCCAATTGGAAACACAGAAAGGACCTGAATTCTGCAAAATATCTGCTTTACTGTAGGAGACAGACCCTTTAAAAGTGAATCTCTTTTCTTCAATTATCAACTTCTAATGGAAAAAAAAAAGTATTTAATGTGAATGTAAGCAATTCACCCCAGAAACCCAAATCATGCAACACTTGCTGCTCCAAGTTTGTGGCAAACTTGGATTTTCTAGCCTGAATTTCCCAGGCAGATTCATTAACTGGGTTCTGTTTAAAAGACCCGAGTGTAAAACTTCCCAAATCAAAGCCAATATAGTCACTCTAACTAAATTTTGCTTACTTAAAATGAAGCTAAGTGCAAATCATATCAAACTGACAATGGGCATCTATAAGCATTTAACTTCTACGTCTGTATCTTAAAAAGTGCAACACGCAAGGAACAGATAATCATCCTGTATTTTGTGCTTTCTAGGCAAGCACAGAAGAGACTAAATCAGCCACCACCCTGGCTACTCAGTAATGTCTGAATCAGTTAAGAGAGGAATTTACAATGCAGTTTATCAAGCTTCCCAAGAAACAGCCTCCCTGCCTCTCTCCAGCCCAGTACTTCGGTGATGCAGCAGCTCTGAAAACTGCAACACCAGAGCTACCCTACATGAACGGTACACATAGCGAACTATGGAAGGATAACTGCTGTAAAGTCAGACAGATACAACCTCCTGGGAATAGGCTTGGCTATGAAAGCAAACAAGCTAGTAAGTCTTAAGCTAACTGAACAACAATTTGCCTCATCTCAGCCATACTGAGGACAGAAATGTCACAGTGGTGCAGTATCCCTAATTTACAAACATCCTATAAATTAAAGCTTTCTAATTTTGCATGTCACACAGCCCCAAACTGAGTTTTCTTATAAAATTGAAACAAACAGAAAAAAAAACAAACAAAAAAACCAACATCAAACCTCCAAAAAATAAAAAATAATTAAAAAAAAAAAGGCAGGAAGAACTTTTTACCCAGAATATTATCTGATCCATTGACAGGTGGAGTGTGTGAGGCAGCTACGTAAGGTGAACTGCTGGTACTGCCACGATGGAAGCTAGACATTGGAGGAAGACTGGCATTTATATCTGTAGGTGAGACTGAATGTGGGGGATAGCTCTAGAGAGAAGAGAAACAGACACAAGACATTAAGTTTGTCTTTAAATAAATGTTGATACTTTAATATACCAAATACACAATACCCAGTTCCTTACTAAAGAAAGGGTCTCCTCCATCCTCTGAACACACCACTACACAGCCACAGATATTTATTTATAAAACAGACAAGTAAAAGGACATAAATCTAATATAGGAGGTTTGTGATTTCTGACAACTGCGTTTTTAACTGACACACAAGAGCAGCAAACAAGAAATTGATTCCTGTAAGTCAGCGCTCTGTACACAAATACAAGAATCTGTGCTACGTGTCTTACCAAACGGTCGTGTGTGTGCAGGCTGCCATAACTGCCAGACTGGGACATGTGGGAAGAGGAGCCTCCCAGCATCCCGCCGTAGCCGGGCTGGCTCATGCCATTGGATGAACTCCAGAGGTCAGAAGAACTGTGGGTCCCATCTTTTTTTATTAAAAAAGAGAAAAAAAAAAACCATGTTGAATGAAGAAGTGAACTGAGTGCTACTTCCCTTTACACCATTAGCTTATGAGCATACAGAACTCAGCTACTCAGATGAACAGCAGCAGGGAAATGGTGACCAGTCCATCCGGTGGTTCCTATTTTCATGCCACCACACTGTTGCTGAATTTATAAAAAAAAAAGAACCAAACCCAACAGAGGCTTTTATAGCTGAAACACAACCCAAGCACAGCTGAGAAAATACCAAGTACTTGTGCTAATTACACAGACCTTCAGTAAGGCCAGATTTATATCTAGAGGCTTGATAAAAATTCCAGTCTGAAATAATAAAACAGGGGGTGGAGGGGAGAGACGTTTGGCTGAGCAGAGCTCATCATGAACATACAGTGCAAAACAGCGATTAACCTAAAATAAGCAATTTATAGTCCAAAATACCTCCGTACCATAAAAATATAAAAACATTTCATAATAGCACACTGAAGTCACGGAAATTACTGCATTACATAAGCCTTAAACCCGCATGTCGACGCAGTTTTCCTTCTGCAGCACAAACTGAAGTGCTCTGTAAATTCCCGTATTGACAGACTATGCTTTCAATATGCTCCAGAACCTCATCAGACTCAGTACGAGCTAACTGCATGCCGTGAGGCCAAGGAAATGAATTCTGCTCTCGCTTTGTTCAATGCAAACCCCTTTTTTTGGCATGCTGGATATACAAACATTTGAGAACTTAAGACTGTTAGTTGATATTGTACAGTCAAATTCCAAAGCAGCCAAAAAGCCCCCACCTCATTTTTCTCCATCACTCCAGTGTGCTGTTCTGAAGCCCCTACAAATCAAAGGATGGCGGATTCTCTCCATCTGGCCTGGTGCATAATCCCCTTAAATTTCAGTCAGCAATTAACGTCATGAGAAAAACTTTAAATCAACAGACAGCTCCCTTCATCTAACTGTTTTCAACGTATATAAAACTTATTCATAGGCTCTAGCACAACGTTGTTACCTTTACACCTCCTCATTCATTCAGTACAGCAGTGCCTGACTGCAGATGTCTACCCAAAGGACAAGTGACATCTGGCCATATATTTACAGTCATTTTACCCACCTTGCATAAAGAAAGTGCTAGCAAACATACTGCTCGGTGGCTTAGGAGATGGGTAACTTGGAGATTCTCTGTTGAAATCATCAGAACTTGGGGACGGTGCATACACCTAAATATTGGAGAGCAGTAAAACCAGGTTAGTAATATCTGGGTGTCGTACACTAAAAAACCCCATAACAGCACACAGACACAGAGAAAGCACACATAAAAAAAGAACAGTGTAGCAAGCTGCAGCATTTGTTGCCCTTGTTTTATTTGCTTTTTAGCAAGTTGCCACAGTACAGAGGAACTACAGTAGAATGATCCTAACAACACACTTTCTGGTGTGCCAACTCAGCCAGGTGGCCTGATAAAAGCTTGAATGCTGATTTTGCTTTCTAAGTGCCTGACTCGCACAGACTTGTTGCTCAAGATAAAAAAAGCAAGATAAAACAACTGGGCCCCAAACAAATTTTATTTAAAAACAACTGTATGCCTGTGTGAATATTTGATTAGCTGGCATCCCAACAGTCAGAAACGAAAAAAACATCCAGTGACAAACTCAAAGGTTTTAATGCAACCATTGTATCATCCTTTTAGAAACTGCCACACCTTTGCAGAGTCATCAAAAGTGTAAGTAATGCCAGTCCTAAGGACTCATCTTAAAACTGCAACATCCAGCATGTTATTTTCACACTGGCCTAGCATTAAAGAAAACCCAGGAACAACCATGCTCAACTTGCAAGCAACAAATTATCTTCACAGGTTAAAAATTACAAGATGCCAAATAAACATAACCAGTAGAAGTCTTTCACTGCAGGGACTCTGAGAAGAAAGACAAAGTACATTTAGGAATAAGTAAGTCAAATCAACAAAGCCAGTATTCACAGGCTCAAGGACTTGACCCATGGCATTAGTTCTTCTGCACAATGCTATGTCGTCATACCAGTATTTTGGTCAACACACTGAACATTGCAGTATGACCAGTGCATGTTAAAAGAAAAATCTTACAACAAAAAAAGGGTAAATTAACAAATAATGCAGAAAGGAGTATCAAAATATAACCCTGAAACCAGAGCACCTTTTTTCTACCACATAAAATAATAAAGAGGTATTTTTTCACTTTATCATTCACCTTACTTGTAAATATGTAAGTCTTCATAAACACATGCATGAAGAATAATTTAAAAACATTAAAGCTGACATAATGCAACTTGAAGAGTGCACTATGCCCTAAAATCCTAAAGTAAGAAGTGATTACTTCTGTCCCTTCCTGTGTATCTACAGGCACAAACGTTTCTCCAGCATTCACATCTCTCCTTTATCTTTCTGGGATGTTGTTTACCAAGCAAGAGCAGGGCCCGGACAACCACGCCGGCCTACAAAAAGCCGTAAGTCCCCTAAAAGGGAACCATTGTTCTCCCGGAGAGTGACTGCTGTGATACGGATATTTAGAAAGTGAAGTGGGCAAGTCCCGCTGCCATTTGCATACCAATACCCCTCCTCCCCACTCCCAAATGCTTTTCTAGCCTGCTGTTGTCAGAACAAATGGCTGGGCATGTGCCTGCAGACAGCGCTCTTTTATATCAGGGGGGCTGATTTACCACTCTCTTAGACTCGTTTTACATCAACAGAATTTCAATACAATCTCTCAAACTGCAGTACGATGGAATTGGGACAAGGGCACAAGGAATTAAGTTAGGGCATAGCTGTCGATATGAGCCATGTAATGAGAACGGCAGCAGGTAAAAGGACACCCGGTAAAAAGGAGGCAAGTGGAAAACTTGCAACTTTCTTGGTTGGTTGGTTGAATATTTTTTAGATCAAAATAAATTTTTTTTTCCTTTTTTTATTTTTTAGGAAAGTCTTTTCAGGACGCTTCTGCTCAATATTTTACTTGCAAATTTTCAATTTATGGAATAAATGTAAAACAGAGATGCTTACCAAACCTGAGTGACAATACATTCTAAGTGATGTTAACAGTACATATGTATTTACTATATATGATGAATGCATGTATATTCCATGCCTCCGACATATTTTAACAGAAATGTCACTCTGTCAAATTGTAAATACTCGCACTCATAAGACTGCAAACATATTAGGCAAAACTGGGCTTAATTTACAAGTTCTCTGTTGTGCAGAATAGCGCAGCATATGCTATAGCTGATGGATAATCTATCACTGTCACAGGACAGCAGTGGAAACAAAGCTTTATGACATTTAGCACTTCCATGGAGATGTACGCTGATTAATGCAAAATCACCTACAGCGACGGAGTGCACTGCTTTTAAACTGTAACACTATCAGTACGATTTGTAAATACAAGCTTCAGACAAATTTTAACGTAACTGGGTGATTTATAAAAACTGAACCAACACCATCTCAAAAGGGAAATTAAACTGAAAAATTCCGACAAATGTACCACTTAGATACATATGTACAAGCCATTAACATCATAAAAATATTACGAATTATATTAACAGAAAAGAGGCCTTTCCAAACAGCTACATGAAAGTCCCAGCACAGACACATAACTTTATATAGTTTCTCCTTGTTTTGGTATCTTAACTATAGCTTGCAAAAAAACATAGCTGCAATGTTATGAAGCTGCACTTGTGCCAGTCTAGATTTTTCAGATCAAAGGGTTCTTGCGGCAAAACACAACTGATGTGGTCTCAAAGACTTCATTAACTCCAGATGCGGGGAAATAGCCAGCCAATTCCACAAAAGGAGCAAGTCTCTTTTAGTTACAATCAGAACTACCCACAAATTAAAACCAGGCCTCTGATGTCATCTGATCACCTGCAGATGAGCGCCAGGTTTTTTTCTGGTTAATGACCTAATCATCATTTTTATGTTGTGATACTACAAACAGAATTCAAAAGCAAAGGAGAAAATTTATTAAGATTAACGTGAAGCCCATGAGAGGCGAAAGACACGGGTTTAAATTAAAAAAGTGCATTAAGAAGCTGAAGTTTTATTTTTGAGCCAGGAAGCGAGGTAACGGGCAGCTCAGGGGCTGGCTCTGAGCACCCGCACACACCCAGAGCCCAATCCAACAGACTGCAGCCTCTGCGGTGCTGGTCTGCAGCTCGCACGGCTGCATCCTAGTTAAAGGGCTTTCTCTTCTGCAACAGCTGAGTAAGGCTGTTATAAATATGACGTGGCTGTTCAAGACAACCTCTTTCAGCTATTAAACTGATAACAGTGACATACACAAAGCATCAAACCAGTTTTTCCTGGCTGACATTCCCACTAAGCTGAGGAATACTGTCAAAAGGTCAGCCTGTCTGCAGTCTCCTTGAAGAGTGTTGTCTCCAGAAGGTAGAAGAGGAGCCCATCTTCTAATCCCCTTAAACGCACTGCGCCCTAAGGCATCAGATGTGTCTCCATGCTGACAAGCAAAACACTCTGATTATGAATGGGAAATTCCCTTCTGATAAACTCACACCAAAACCAGATTTTAACATGACTTATCAAGTGGAGGACTCGACTTTCTTGGAGCTGTGCTAGAATATGCATCAATCCTAATGTTGCAGTGCTTCTGAAAGGTAGGCAGCCTCCACGGAGGGAAGTAGGACAAATGAGTTGCAAAGGACATCAAGTCAGAGTCCCACGTCTGTCTCTTCTGCACCCTGAACTGGATTTATGTTTCCCCAGCGGGAAAAGCAGGATGACAACCAAGATATTTTTTTGAGCAGCAGTGGTGGGAGCTGGCTTCAGAACAAAGCTGAGGTGCCATTATCTGTACTGCATCACGTTTAAGCAAAACAAACGCATCATTCCAGTTCCAAAATCTGCCCTGGTGATTAACATACATAATGAGCACTATCATGAAAGTTACATGCACCTAATGTATCTAAAACACATCAAAGGACTACACAGTGTGCTTCTGTACTAAGACAAGCACCAATAACATGAACATTAATTTAATGATCTGCGCTTACCAAATTTTAGTCTAAGTAAACTTTCCAAGTCTTATTCTATAAATACATTTAATAAATACAACTCTTTGAATCTTCCTGTTGGCATACTTCCTCTCAGACAATTTTCCTGTAATAGGTTTCAAATTCTTAAATATTTATCAATGTTTAATATTAATGTTAAAAGCAGATTAAATAATAGCAACAAAGCAAGCAAACCTTCCTTATGACGATCTTATGCTACCTCAAGACCAGGGCTCCCATCACACATACTGTTTATAGATTTATGAATTATGTTACTCATTTAAGCCAAGTTATTAATAACTCTTGGAAGTTCTGAAACATATTTATCAAGCTGCTGGAGACAGAGGATTTTCTGAAACCAATAGAGATGGATAACCTATTCTGTAGCTTGTAAACTCTTCTAAGTAGCCTATCTACATTCCATCAGCATCAGTCATACACTAAGCAAGTGTGCACTGATGAATGATTTGTACATGTGGCAAAATTTTACTGTGTATTATCTGCAGGTTTTGTGGCAAAAGCGAATTCTGCTGAAAGGCAGCTCTGGGAAAAGGAAACTTGTTTTCATGTTTACTAAAGCTTCAGGAATGCAGAATAATAACTATAGTTTTCCATGCGCCTCTTTACAGTGAGACACAAGCTGCCAAAAAAAAAAAGACCAACCCAAAACCCTAACCAGAAAACAAAACCACCACCGTAAATTCTGATGTAGTTAATATTCAAGCAAGATGATAAAATGAAGAGCCCCAGTATATGAGATCAGTGCACCACATCCTCAGTCGTACATTGTATTTCCAATACCAGATGTAAAGGTTCATACATTTTAAAAAGTCTTCTCACCACCCAGAATGAAAATAAAACTCTCGTTTGAAAGAGCAGAGCATCAGTCTTGTCTGCAAATCCAACCATGATTTTTAACATTCAAACTCCTTTAAGTAGCTAAACTGAATTCCATCTTAAATAAATGTTTATGCAGTTTGGGCGTGCTATACATGCCTATTTGGCTGTTTCTGAAATGCAAAATCTAACTGCAATGACACACAGCCTAGCTTCTTCCCCAGTGTATGGCAACTTTAACGTCATGTTAAAAAGCGACAGGTAAACTGACAAAACAATCCCAAATTCTGTATATGGAAACCTTCTGGTCTGTTCTTTTGATTTTATTTTCTGAACTGTAGTGCAAGGCAGAGAGCGGAGGAAAAGAAGGTAAGGCAGCAGGAACACCAGAAATACATACACGTATATAGCGCTTGAGGATTCTTTTTGTATTTTACTTGCTAAGCAAAATCTCATCCCCACACTCTTCAAACTATGTTGTTACTAAAGTTAGTTAACAGAATAACAATTGAACACAACTAAGTCTTTAGAAATTCCTGATTAAATTCAGATTTTAGGGAAACAAAATTAGCTGAAACTCACCAGCCTGTTTCTTAACCTGCTCCCTGCATTTCAGAAGGCTGCTCTAGCTGCGGTACGAATAACCACAGAAAATGCACTATAAACATGCAAAAGATAGCGCTATCTCTCCTCTGAACTCCCTACTCCTCTTAGTTTCCTTAAAGCCGTCAGAGACTTATTGTATTTCTACAGACTTCAACATGCACATGATCATCAAAGCAAACGCACTGAGCAAACAGGGGTTTGCTCCTCTTTGGTGCTCACATTTTGAGAAATATAGATCTGTCCAATACAGCACCTGATCCCAGCCCTCGCTGTTTTCATTTGCCCAAGGAAAGGGACATAACCTTCACTTTAAAGCATCAATAAAGCTTGTTGCAGACAAGACACCCTTCTGGCGTGGGACCACTGCTCAGCAGATTGGCAGTTCAACGCAATGGAGTGGAGAAGGGAAAACTCTCTTGGGCTGATGCATTGAAGCTCATTGGGGTTTTTTAGTGGGATGGGGAGGGGAAAAAAGAATGGTGAGGAGCAGGGGGAGAAAGAAATCCAGCTGACCAGTGTTTACTACCTCTCTTTATTCAATGTCTGCAGCCGCGAGCCCCCAGAGATTTTCCAGATTATCTTATATTTGTCCGGACTTACAAATGTTAGCATTGACCTTGTCTGAGTTGCTGTGGGCAGCATATGGTACAGAACAGCTTTAATTGTACTTTTCTCCCTCTATACTAACTGGCCTGATACTAATAAAAGCAGAATTGAATCGCTCTTTTTAGCACCTGGCTGCTCCAAAACTCACAAACTGAAAACATTCTACACTGATGTTAAAAGACTTAGTAATTATTTATTGCATAGCAGCTCCAGACAGACATGCGGCCATGTCATCTAAGCATCGCACAGCAGTATTAACATGTTTCTCTGCTGTAACTCTGAGATCGACAGCTGCAAGACATGCATTTTCTCCACTAAAAAATACCCAAGTATACACATTTGTACCTGCACCTGTGTGTATTTAGTCATTTATACACCTGTGCCCATTTGTACATACACACACATTTAGAAACAGCCATTTAGATTACAAATTCTTGAGAAAATCCTCAAAAAAAATCCCCACTAAAAAAAGAAAAAAAAAATCACAAAGCACTGTGTCTATGCAAAATTATATGTACATAAATATATGTATGCCGGGGGGGGTGGGGGGGTGGTGTTTCTCCCTTTCCAAATAGGCACTGTAGAAATCTACTATGAAAGATGCAGCAGCTCCACCTTGGAAAAGGGCTACAAATCTCAACCTATGCTGACAAAAACACATACTCAAGATACTAAGACTGGTATATCAAATTAACTCATACAGTGCATGGAATATAACAATACGGTGTAATACAGTCAAAATTTAATCTCATAGAAATATTAATCATAGGTGATATAAAATATAATCAATATGATTCCTTAAAATTATTTTGGTGATAACTGACACTTTATTGCAGTCTACGTAAAAATAATTCTACAGTACATTTAGAAAATAACCAATTTATTTCTAAACCTGCAGAAGAACTGAAAGGAGTGGAAATCTTTAAAGCATGTATTTTAAGCACAAAGAAGATACAAAACTTTTATCACTGAAGTATTATTTTGGTGCTACTGCATTTTCTAAAATTTAAATGGAAAGGCCCCAGTGAATGAAGCTCCTTTATTTATTGTTAAGACAAAAAGAATGAACTCAAACTCTACCAAGTACAATTTCAATTTATGCCCTTATTTCTACCTGAACATTTCTGCAGCTTTTTTTTTTATTTTTAATGGGGTGTTTTGATTATTTTTGGGTCTGTAGCAGAGCTCCTGAAAGAAAGAGAAGAAAAGGTGAACCTTTAAGGGAGGTGCCATTTTTAACTGTATTTTTTTTCTCTAAAAAAGCTCTGTATTAAAATTTTGTGAGCCTCCATATGATGAGAATATTTTCTGTATATCAACAGGTGAAGGAGAAAAAAACCACCAGCTAAATCTTTAAGTTATTTTCTTTACAAAACAGATTAAAACCTTTTTTCTTTTTAATTTGGGAGGACTCTTGATATATATATTTAACACCTATTACACATAACCGTAAAATTTTACTCCTTAGCAGGGGATATGTATTAAAACACTACTATTCACTTCCATGTCTCCCTCACAAAACATATAGAAATTACAAAAACTGAACCTCTTCTAATAGTAAACCCCCCGACTTAATTTTTAAGCTTTCAATTTCTGTGCCAGGGCACACAGGACCATCTATTGGGCTGCTCAGACACTTGGCTTTCAGCTTAATATGAAGCTTTCTTCTGGCTTACGAATTTAAGAAGTTGAAAAGAATAAAACATTTAATAAAAAGCTAACAGACACACATTTTCTACAAATCATTTCCTATTAGCTTTGTGTGTAAATACATGAGATTTTATATACATCAGCAGGTATCAAAGAACACAAACACCCAAAACCTAACACAATAATCTAAATAAAAATCTCCAATCAAAGCAACAAGGCACATACTGCCAGCTACTAATGGGTCAAACAATACAAGCAGAAGCAGTAAGACATCAAAATGAGGGTATGTACTGCTCCCTCACTATGGAAAGGTTCATACAAATATTTGGCAAACACAGCAAGAGGTGCACTTCATAAACTGCAACACAAAAACAATCCCCCCCACTTCACATATCCTCCTCCCGTATATTTAAATCAGTACTTTAGTACAACCTGCAGAATTCCTAGGAGAGAAAATGCTAAAGACTAGTGAGATGTTTGGAAAAAAAAAAAATACTCAAATAAAACCCTGGGCAACATGATATAGGATCATCATATGATTTGTCATCTATTTACTAACTCTTCAAGCTCATAAAGGTCACCTCTGACCCACAACAGGCACATGCTATCAATTTTCCAGCCAGGCTCTCCTACAGTACCAGCACTTCCATCTACTATATGCCTGGAAATACTTAATAAGATCAAAGCCTTTTTTTCCTGCTACAAGAACAAAGAGAAATGTTGTAATAGAGTGATCTGTGCTCTAGAAAGAATAAAATCAAAACTTCATGCAAGTTATATTCCCTTTGCTTCAGGGGTATTGTATAGTTAATTTTACTTAAGTCTTATATATATCTCCACATAAAACTTCAAACAGATTGTTTTAGCCTAGGAGCAGACATGAAAGAAAAATAATGTCATATTCGAAAGACAGCTGGCATTTATACCAAAGGAAATGAAATAGAGACCAAGCAATTTTACGCATTCCCCCAGCCTCTCCTCCGGTATCTTTTCTTTTATTCAAGAAGCCCATGCACAGTGTCTTCAGTAACTATAAAGATCCACAGTTTAATTATCACCGAACAAAGATCTTGGCAAAAGTTTAGCAATGACGGCACAGCGCGCACAGGCCCACGAGAGAAAGCGCAGTTAAAAGAAAGGGAAAGAAAAAAAAGATCAGTATCAGCATCTCGCTTTTTCTTCCTACTTAATACAATTTTTATACAAAAGAAAGACAAAAACGCATACATCATCAACAGACCGCCAAAAGCACGCCGTGCGCAGTTCACCACTGTTAGCTGATTTTTATACACAAAAAACCACACTGTCGTCATACGGACTTAAAAATTCAAAGTATCAACCGTGAAACAGAAATCTCCAATTTCCACACTTAAAATGCAGAGGGGACTTCTGTTTGTGAACCTGCCCGCCCGTCTCCCCCTCCTCCCGGGGCTGTGCCGGACTTCATGTCCCAGCCCCACGAGCGAGGGGCAGCCCTGCCCGGCAGCGGGGCGCGGGACCCGCCGATCGGCCACAGCCACAGCGGCGGTGCTCGAGTCGCACCCGGGAGGTAAAGCCCAAACCGAGCACCCAACAGCGCGCACCGAGAGCCGCGGCCACGCAGCAACTTCTCCGCAGCGCCCCGCCAGCGCCTCAGGGGCCCTGCGCGGCCAGGGCGGGAGCGGCTCCAGCCCCGGCCCGTCACGGAGCGCTGCCTGGCTGCGGGCCGCTGCCCCCCATCCTCCGCCGAGCCCGACCCGGGGCTTCCGTACATAACTGAGGGGGCTTCCAGCACCTCCCCGAGCTCAGGACCCCTCCACGGCCCCTCGCCGCCCGCCCCGCTCGCTCTGGCACCGCCGGCACGGGCACGGGCTGCCCGCCCGCGGAGGAGCCGCCCCAAGAACTCGGTCTGTGCCCGCGGACCGGCAGCCGGCCCCGCGCCCGGCGGCTCCCGAACAAAGGCGGCCGCCCTTACCGTCTTCCCGTTGTAGTAGTACATGAGGGAGTTGCTGCCCACCCCGGGGACCGGGTACGCGCAGTACATGGCGCGGCTGGCGGCGGGCCGGGCTGAGCTGCGCCGCCTCCCTCCGCCTCAGCCTCAGCCTCCCGCCCGCGCGCCGCGCCGCGCACATGGAGCGCCTCAGCGGTGACTTATGCAAAGCAGGACTGAACCATCTCCGGCCCGCGCGGGGGTAGAGCCGAGCGCAGCGCCCCGCCACCCGCCAAGGCCCGCGCCCCGGACCGCGCCAAGCGCTGGAAGGCGGGGGGGGGGGGGGGAAGGGGGGGCCCGCCCCAGTCCCC
>JANRGW010030587.1:0-78486 GCA_024733675.1 Psilopsiagon aymara | reverse complement strand
GGAAAGGACCTTAAGATCATCTAGTTCCAACCCCCCTGCCATGGGCAGGGACACCTCCCACTAAACCATGACACCCACAGCTCTGTCCAACCTGGCCTTGCACACCTCCAGGGATGAAGCATTTCTTAAAACATATTAATCAAGCTCAGTCTTAAAAGACTATCACGATACCAAAAAGAAAAGTAGATATTTGGGAGATAGTTCTATTCACTAAACCAAGTTATAGGGTTTTTTTTTAGCCTTCCTTCATAAAGAACTCTTGCAATAAATTAGCACCATGGACTATACGCATACTATAGAAGACGATATATGAGGAACCCCTATAATCAAATTGTAAATTGTCTTAAATACATTGAAAAACAATGAACTTGATTTTACTAAGAGAGCTCTAGTACTCGAAAATATTCATCTGACAATCTCTTATTAAATAAGTGGAAATCTAAAGATTGATATTAAACTGATTGTCTCAGGTACTGTGGAATCTAATACACTCAAAATATTTATTAGAAATGGCATTACACAGAAAACAATCAGGTATTTGTTCCTGTGTGTCAGAGCTCATTTTCTGTAACAAAAATTAACAGACATGATGCATTTCAGGTTTGTTTCTCTGACATGAGACTAATTAAATGGCAAAAGAACAATCATATTCTCACTATTTTTCTTAGAATTATGCCTTCACAATAGCTACTGATTATGGTACTAATAAAAAAAGCATTAGTTTGAATTATTTTCTGACTACACATGTAAATAGTATGTTTCTGCTCATAGCTCATATATAATTAGATGGCAATCTCCCTGTGCATTTCCAAGTGAGCCTTACTCTTCCTTCTCCTCCCTCTGCAGACTGAAAAGCTCTTTGAAAACCCTGATACCCTGCTCTTCCTACTTCAGCCTCACGGATTAGTTACAACTGGTTTCAAGTCATATGATATTATTAGTTTCCTGGCTCAGTTAAGGTACCTCCCACAATCAGAAAAAAATTCAGAAACACAACAGTCCTGACTCTCCAAGGATAATGTAACTCACCAAACAGTATTTCCCCCACTATAATATAAATGGCACATCATAATTTTTCTGCTCACTCAAGCCTGGCTTGAGCTAACAGTGAGAAAAAATAAACCACTGATTGTTTTAGTTTCTATCCTCCCCAGAAGGCTTTAAATTTAGTAGTTGTACAAATGCTCGCATGTCAACATTCAGAATGTTTTGGGCAATGACTCACCACTTGGAAACTTACAGCAGGAAAACTTAAAAATGCATCTGCCCACTGCATCTGATTTTTGCAGTAAAAGGACAAGTTCAGATTCAGTTGCACTCCAGAAAGTAACTAAACAATTTGTTAGCACTTTTCCCTGTAACTATTTTTACTTTAGACCCTGGTAAGAATACATGAAGATAAACCTCAAAGCAAGTAATTTCAGAAAATACCATAGAGATCCAAGAGACAAAGAAAAAACTACAGGAAGGTTGGGGTTTTTGTTTTTGTTTTTTTTTTTTTTTGTTTTTTTTTTTTTTTTTCCTTAGAAGACTGTTATTAAATTACAGTTATCTGGGAAATTAAATTCCTGTTGAGCATCATCTGTTGAGATGGCAGCCCTATACTAACACGAAAACACCACAGAAAACCTTTCAGAAACTGAAAAATTAAATACAGATTTGTTGAACATTAAGTATCACCTTTCTTGTAACTTTTCATATTATAATTAAACTTATCTGCACTGCCTATTAGCTAAACTGAATTTTATCTCTATCATAATACATTCTCCTAGCAAGGTATATTTAAAATAGAGACAATACGTCCATATTTATCTGTCTGTGAAATTTAGGTTTTGCCATCTTCCAAAACACAATACCTTGTGTCACTTTTTTTTTAAGACAGCATTTTTGTTTCAAGGCTTTATTCAGCCCTGACAGCATCGAAACACACAGAAACTGTGCGTCAAAACTGCAGCATTGCAATTGCTGTTTATTCACAGTAACCGCACTTTATTGCACAGATTGGTACAATGTTAACACAAATAAAATCTAGTAGCATTTTGTTGTCTCCACTCTTGCCACAGAAGAATTAAATGAAAGCCATTTTTTAAATATTGTTTCTTAAAATTAAAGCCTGGGAAGAGAAATGAGAAAAATGTTTCATTGGCTAAAACAATCTCTCTACCTGGCTGATGCTATTAAATATTAAACATGTAATGTAAGCTTTATTACTCGCCTGGAATTATGGTAATAAATTACATGAAAACTGCACTGCTCTGTGTTTTAGCTTCTCTGACATCTTAAATATATTTTTGTTAACCTAGCAGAAATCATCTGCTAGACTGTAAAGCCACCCTACATAACACACAACTGTTAAAATGTAAATTGCCAAACTATTTTTAGCTGCTGCTGAAGGGGAAAGAAAAAAAATAAATAAAAAAAGCAGGGGGGGAAGGAAGAAGAAGAATATTCCTGGCCTCGGGAATAATGATTTGAGGCATTGTGTTCATTTTGTTTATCAAGCAGCTATTCAGCCTCTAGTGGGGCCCAAGTGCTTATGCAAGCAAAAGCTTTTAAGAGTGCCTGCAGCTGCAATCCTGGCTTCCAGGTAGGCTGCAGGTTCAGAGCACAGCTGCCCCAGGCTATCTAGACTATCTCAGCTCCATCTGGAAGTACGGTTAAAATAGGATTTCAGATCCTTCTTTCTGTATGTATCACAGTGAGCAGGGGGAGGGAGAAAGGAAAGAGGGAGGAGAGAACAGGGAAGATGCAAGGACTAGAAGACACCATACGTACTTGAGGCTCAATACAAAATGAAAAGCTCAGAGCATTCCGCTCCGCTGTATCGCTGCTGCCCGTGCAGTATGTTCCATTCAGCCTATCCGGCTTTGAGTTATGACTCAGCCAAGTGCACCTGCGCCCATGTGTTAAGTACTGCCAAATAAAAGCCCAACAGCCATTTACACAACAAAGAGATGTACCCCGCAAGGCAGGAGCTTCCCCCTCCCCTCCTGTTTGTTCTGAGCAGGGGAAAACACAATTCCGTCCTTCACTTCACTGGGGATTTTTCACTTCACGTGGATTTTTAAATGCAGATTCATTTATAAACAATTTCCTCCCTTTTAAGAATAAAGCATATTTAATACCACAAAACACCCCGATAGCATTAGATTATCACAGCCATTAATGATTTTTCCACCAAAACCCTTCCAACCTTTTTCATCAAAGCCCTTTATTCTCGGAGGATAAATTTTCAAGCAAAGAGGGATCAACAAACTAGTTGCTTGAAAGCTTTCCTGATGCTAGGCTGAAGTTAGGAAAGGCTTAATGAAGGCTTAAAATCCACCAGGGCTTCACAATGAACATCTGACTCGGTGATTTATGCATATTAATAACCTCAGTCCTACTGAGGCAAGCTGAGCTGTACATGTCCTCCGAATCTTAATGTCTTCAGCTCCACTGGGATTATTACAAATGTAAATTTCTAAGATTCTCAGCTATTAATCTCTGTCTGTCCTCCTGTTCAGCAACATAATGACTAATTAAACATCAAAAGACCTGTACAGGAGATCTTCTTTGACAGCTCCTGGCCCAGCTCTCTTCCCAAGAGAGGAATTCAAATGACAGGGACAAGTGGGTAGGAGCGTATGAGCAAGCTACAAATCACTGCTATGAAATCTAAAAATTCCACATCAAATGTGTATTTAGTCCTCCAGAACCACCTAGCCTAGCTGTTTATGTCCAGCAGATATCCTTCCTGATGCTGAAGGTTAAGTAATTCGTGTGGATGTCAAGTGAAGAGAGCACAATTTGAACACGATTTGTTTACTATCGGTAAAAACATGCAGTACTTACAGAAGAAGGCAAACCAGGGGGCACCTTTCTTACTTTCTTTGTCTGGAGAGGATCTGTACACAGAAAAACAACGTTTCATCAGATATCTATGTTACAGATTGAAAAGGACAAATAGCTACATGACAGTTTTTTCTTTCCATGCTAGATTTCTTACTTTCCAGAGTAATGCATTTTTATTCTGTGCCAATGAAATCCCTCACACCAATACAAGAATGTAACATACCAATGTTCTTCGCTAAAATAAAGCTTCTGCTAAGTATTTTGCTAAACAATTACTTTCAATAAGAACACTAACTCTGAAGGGCACACTGATGCCCTTTTACACTTGCTAAGAAACAGTAAGATTTGGACTGATTAGTGAGAGGAATGCTTTCCCTTTTTGTACCTCAAAGACAGAACGATCAAAAAAGAATTTGACATGTTGAAGTATGATTTATACTCTAAAAATACTGATATAATTTTTCATAGCTTTTAGACTATAGCAAGGTTGTAAAAAAACAGCAAATCTAAAACCTAATCATTTTCCTTAAGTAGTAAAGCAATATAACTCAAATTTGCATGTAATAGTAAAGCATGGTACCCTTCCCTTCCTTCTACCAACAATTATTATAGCATCACAAAAGTACCTAGTAATTTCTCTACCTAAATTAAGACTCTGAACCAGTTTAATCAGCTGCTAATAAAATTAAATTTGAACACTGTGCATGCAAATTAGAAGTTAATGGATGGTCTGAAGACTGGTATCTGGGAAGATAACCAGTTCTACAGTTGACTCATTGAGTCTTCAATTAAAACACAAAATTCCTATTTTTCTATTTTCATTCAGAACATTTAATCACACTGCTATTATAAGATATGACAAGATAAAGGTGAGATAAGGTGAGAGTATCTGCTGGGTATCTTTATGCTGATTGCTCCCCACAGGGCTGGTTTGAAATGAAAATAAAAGGACTTCTGGAAGAGATATTTATACCGCACGCAAAAGTGTCACCTGGAATAAACCACTGGTTGGGCTCTATGAACTTTAGTAGCAAGTTTAAAGACAATTTGTTAAAATCCTGGTCAGGCAACTCCTTGGGGACAAAATATTCATATCATTGGACTTCTAACTAGTAACATTTAACTAGTCCTTAAAAAAGGTGAAAATTCAGACATACTTTCTCAAGCCACTGGAAACAAGATCTGAGATAAAAGTGTACTTCCTCTTTCCTGCATATCTGGAATAACATTTGTAACCACCACCTGCCATGTCCGGGGTTTACAGTCCTCCAAGATTCAGCCATGACAGGAAGAGGATATAATGCTGCTATCATTTGAACAGGTTTATACCCCCTCTCTGCTTCTCTTTCAAGGAAAAAAAAATAAAATAAATAGTGCTACTCTCACCATACTTAGCTTAATTTTGTTGTATTTAATATTATTTGCAACTTACTGAACTCTATTTAGTTTGCACAAGAAATTAACTTAATCACATATTCAAGTAAATAACAGGAATCAGACAATCTGATGTAGGACTCTCCCTCAATGATTACTCCCTAACTACTCTATGATTCATACCACAATCTCTCTGCACATGCTGGCATCAATGTCCAGCCAGCATCCAAACACTCGAATAGCCCCCCACTACTTGAAACCAGAGCAGGTTACTATTATAGTAGTTTCTCACTAAAACGGATTCAATGGAGACTAAAATATGATCATCATTATCCCACTACACAACTCTTCTATTAAAGTTCAAACACCCTTCCAAGCAGCAAACAATTTCACTTCACTTTCTTCAGACTGTTCCTTTCCTGAAACAGATCTGAAGAACTGCTGCCTTTGATTCTCATGTTCTGAGGAACATGAATACTTAAAAATATCTGTGAAGACAGACAATCCCAGATTAAACGGTGGTTGTCTTGACAACAGGTTAAAAAGTTACACAAAAAAGGTATTTTAAAATACATACACACACACACATATATATAGGTTAAGTTTCATAGCAATATATTCATAATTAAAAGATTTAAAAAACAAATGTCAAGTATGTTCTGCGCTTTTTTAATACCCAAGTAGTCTGCAGTTCTGGTTAATACCGAAATTGCTTCAAGAAACAATTTGCATTTGATGAAACCTTATTTTGAGTAAACATGGTTTAAGTTACATGGTTTCAAACAAGATTTTATTATGGAATAGAAGTGCTATACAGAATTGGGAGCATTAAAATCCCAAACATACAACTTGACTAATCCTAATGACATAACATGCTAACATTGAAATATAGTAGCTTTAAAAATAGAATATCAGGTTACACTCCTTATACAAAAAAGAATGTTTTAAAACTTGCACACCCAATTATTCATGATACTCATGGCAGAAATGATAGAACAGCTGGTTCCTTCTTGATTCCCTAATTCAATGCGAAGTCTTTACAGCTATGAGACATTACAACTAACTATAAAGAGTACAAAAATTCTCTTTATCTCTAAGTATCGCTGGAATAAAATATTAATATTGTCAGAGGATTACAACAATTTTTAAGCAAGTTCCTGCCTGTATATTTTGCAAGGTAGTTTGATTTTAGGATGGACTATTAGTTTCTTATTGGTAAGATCTTTAAAGGCATGTTGAACCAATTACAATGAACTATATATTGCCCTGAATAAAGTTACTTTTAGCATATAAAAGGATAATTGTTTCCCCTTTGTATCTTTCCCCTACTAAATAATGGTAATGACCTCAAGGTCAGGCATTTCCAGGAGTTAATGATGGCATGGGTTAAGGGCACTCAGCTGGTCATCAGTTCCTATCCATCTGTCATTATTGCTTTTGCAATTAAGGGGTTTATTGGGAATTTCTTGTTTGTTTTATAAGCAATACTGACCAGTGTTGAATCCAACCTAGTGTATCAAAGAAAATGTTAATAATTCTAGTTTATCTCTTATATAGCAATTTGCTGTAATTTGAATTGCTCAATACAGAGCAATCTCCAGTATATAAAATGAGCTGTCAAAGAAAACAATAAAGTCTGCAGAAATGCGTCAGGAAAAGTAGTTTAAAAACTGTCTATATTACTCACCAAGAGCTGGTGAGTCATGAAGTGGTCTTCGGCGCTGATTTGTGCCCGAAAATGGATAGTAGGGTGCTCCAGGTTTTCCCGAGGATGACAGCTGACCTGGACTTCCAAGCCCCATATCTGACCGAAGCAGACTAGACTGCAAAATATACAGAGATAAGTAAAATTAAGCTCTATAATAACTCAGCCATTATTATACCAGGCTGACAAACTATTAACCACACACACTGCTCTCAGCATTTATAGAAATTTACTGGGCTTTCAGTGAGGGCCTTGTGGTTCAAAACAGAAAAAGTTTACTTTTTGAAATTAGTATTCAGAGACTCTACTAAAGCATAATTCAGAAATGCAGAGCAAGTTTGGTTGCGAGCCTCCATAAAACTGTAACCATTTCAGTTTAAAACAGCCAAAAGAACCAGTTCTACTTAAATGCTGAATAAATATCATAATACTTTGTTTAGTTTGCTGGTAACACCTCTTCTATTACACAATATAAACATAACTGATAAAAACTGCTAAGAGTTTATAGTGTGACATTAGGCTTTAGCACATACTCGGAAATCCAGACTTGTATTACATTCATAAAAACATGGAATAATTGTCAAAAAACCAAAACAAAATGAAACAACACCCAACCCCCCCCAGACCAATGAGAGATTAATGTACAGACCACAAAAAATTATGACATTTTTAAAACTTCAGGCGATTAATGTAGTTGAACCCTACCCTTTGTGTTCCCTTTTCATGCAGTAAACACAAAATCATTCTAAATACTTAATAAGTGCATTATATATTGTATGGCCTCATGTTACTTGAATTTCTTCTGTCAAGCTGAAATGAATGTTGGTGATTTATGAGAACATAGTTTTACCATAGTTGATACTATGCTTAAACTTCCTGTAGTCTGAAAATCCCCAAACTTGGAGGGAAATCCATAGAACTTTGTACAGGAAACAAAATGCTCCCAAGCAGTGAAAGTGTATTCCCACTGCTTCCCTCCTGGTTGTTGCATGCAGCTTTCCTCATACACCAACATTCAGTCTGTGGTACACATCACTAAAGACACTTCACTTTTAATATCTACAAAATCAGGTTATTAACTTTAATAATCTGCAAAATTGAGGTTCCATGGTGGCCTCCAGAAACAAGTAATTTGATTTCTTCATACTCTGTCATTACATAGTACAGTCTTCCCTGTCAGAAGGCAGGGCACCAGTCACACTCTTGTCCTGCAATTATCAGGTGATGTTAAGACAGAAACCACTGACTGGTTTCACTTTTATACCAAAACAAACTTGAGGTGCCACTAGTCAGAGTTTCCCCTTCAGCCCCAGCGCTCCCAAGCCAGGTTTCCTTCTCCCCTCAAGCGAACCCCAGTGACAAAGGCAGGTCCCCAAGCTCAAGGCAGAACTGCTCAATCACTGCTGCCTTCTAGAGGTGCAGCAGCCCACTGGAAAAGACGCAGAGGCCATTGCTCTTAGCTCTCCTCACTTCCTCTTCTAAGGCCTGAATACCCTCATTCAGAAACAACTGTACTTGCTCTGTACTTAATGCACAGGACATTGTATCATTCAAGCTGATTCTTGTAGTGTGATGACTTATGAAAGGTGAGGCTAACTCACATGGCTTTCAGCAAGGTACTACATTCCTTCTCATTTGCAATGCATTGGGATTAGCAGAAAATCCTGAGTTCATATAAAATTACAGACCACATTAAAAAAATAAGCAATAACCTCAAGTGTGTTTTTCCAGATAAGTGGCTCTGCATCATGCCACTACTGAAATGTCTTTTACTTCTCTGATGACTAATTTGAGAGTGAAAATCTTGTATTTTAATTGAAAAGACTGGGATGTGAGTCACCCCATTACAAACTGAAGGAGGGCGCAGAAGTGTTAACTGTTTCTTACAAATCTATCACACAGTTTGAAGAACAAAGTTAACAATGACTAAAACTGATAAGGCACACAGTTTCCCCTCAACTCCATTTCTTCATTCTCATTCTTACAATAAAATAGTCTTTAAATCAGAATTGTTAACATAAAACTTGTATCGAAATGAAATACCCTTATAAGGAATGAAGTGATCTTTACACGAAGTACACAGAAAATATGGGGTGTGTGGAGGTGGAATCTGCTTGCAGACTGTTTCAAGGTTTGCTATTTTTGCCTTTGACAAACAGTTAAGAGTTCATTGTTTTGCAGCAAACATGATTATCAGAGTATCTGGCTTACAAAGTATCAGTTTGAATTTTGCAAAGATACTATTCTAAACAATTATTAGGATTTTAGGGGTGAACACTGTGGAGGAAACGTAGGCAACATTCAGAGAAAAGAAAAGGCATTGTTCCTCTGAAACACTGCCCAAAGAAAGAAATGAAACCAGTTCAGCACTTAGCCCAAGACTTGACCTTCAGCCCAAGAATATCCAGGTCTGAAGCAAAACCACACAGCCCGTGTGGAAGGGGAGAAAGTACTGTGATAGTTGTCATTTCAAGTAGCTGAAGCAAGGTCCCACTCACAGCACCCCAGAACCCCTGAGGCTGGCAGGGACCTCTGTAGATCACCTAAGTTCAGCCCTTCTTGCTCAGAGAAACTGTCAAACACAATTAGGAACTATGTCCTATTCACATTAAAGACAAACCTCCCTGCTTCCCCCAGGATCTCCAGATCATTGATAGGGATTTTGGAAATGCAATGGGATTCATACAGACACATGCAAAAAAAGGCCAGAAGAGTTGAGAACCCTCAAACCTCCTCAATTCACTGGGTGGCAGGGGGGGAAAGAAAGGGAGGGAGATGACAAAAAGTAGGTCCAAAACAACCCGAACTCACTTCTACCAAGCCACTCCAAAAGGCATGTGCCTATATCTTTTCCAGACTTAACCTCCAACCTTTACCTCATGACACCTGCCACTCTTGCTTTTGTTCTAAGCATTCCAGTTGTTGACATTTTTATCAGACCCTGAATTTCAAAGCAGCACGGCTACAACAACATGAAGTTAGTGCGTAAGTAATGTAACACATACGCAGTAAATCCCAAGCTATGTCACACACTCTAAAGATGTTTCCTGATCCATACTGTGTTTGGGTTAAGAATTCTTTATATATATAAAGCAAAAGGAGGGGAGAGGAACGCACCAAACTCATAACCCTCTTCTAGCATCCCACAACCAAATGAAGCATCTGTTTAAAATTTTATAATTGTTCCTCAGTCTTCCAAAAGAAAATACAAATAGATGTCATTAGTTCGGCTCATTGATTTTTTCTGCCTGTTTGAACCAATTGAGAAGCAATATTGATTAGGACTGATCCTTTCCTAAGGGCATCTGATAAAAGAAAGGAATACAAAAATACCACTGAGGATAGCAAAAAAGCTTTGTATTATCAGCACCCAGCTTCTCCTGACTGAGTGCCCGAGGTCCCTGCACAGACGCAGATCACTTACATACATAGTTTGCAGCATTCTCCACAGAGAACGTTCATGCTCACTCCGAACCTCATCTGCCAAGCACGGATCCAATTACTAAAGAATAATCAATGACTGGTTATTTTCCTGAACGTTGCCGAGTCCTGTTTGCATTACCATTATAAATAAATAGGCATAACCCTTAAAATATGCCTCTTTGGATTCTATAAAGCATATTTTCAGCCTCGAGGTAAACAAGAATTTATTTAAAGCAGTATTTTCCCCTAAAGAATGTGTGTTCAATAACCAATCTTAAAAAAAAAAAAAAGGGAAACAAAATAAAAAAGGCTTTTATTACCATCACCGAAGAACACAACAAGCCTGATTCTAAAGAGAAAAGAGAAAGAGGTAAACATGACTGCTTTACTTCTCAAATTTTTCTCTTTCAGCAAAGCCAAAGAACAGTTTTGACAGCCTCAGGGGAAATGGCACAACCCGACTCAAAAAATAAAGGCTTTTACAAGGGCCACTGTCCAGACAAATGCTTTATAGGTGTCCTTTTCCTAAGAAGTATTCTCATAAAAATAAAATGCAGGGGAGTCATCTGTTCAAACATTGCAAGGGTGAGGCGAGGGGAAAAAGAATCACATCTACATATGGGGTGTGTGTATTTATTCACCTTTGTTGCAGAAAACAAGTGACATTGTATTGCAGCTGCACTTAACGTGCATGCAAACTTAGCTTCCATTCAAACTAACAAGCTAATCAACCATATGCTTATATCAAAATGGTATGTATGCCTGAGATAAAAAAAACCTCCTTACTCACCGTATTTTAAGATGGTTTTTAAATTGATTTGAGCATAAAAGTAAAAAAAAAAAAAAAAAAAGTGTTTGACTACTTTGAATGTTTTCTTTTCCCTGGCCCAACTCTATGAATCTTTAGAATCCCAAAGACACTACTTGATGCCAAAATACTGCTCTGCCTTGAGTGAACTTCTAGGACACCAGCCAGCAGGATTCTAATATGTTGGTAAACACTTCTTTGATTTTTTTTTTTCCCCTACTTTGATATAAAAAAAGAAATACGAACACGTAAAGGCCTGCAGATGTCCTTATGTAATATTCCTTGCAGCTCTCCAGCATTGAGGCTGTATGTAGATAGAAAACCCAAGCTATCCTGCAAAACACACAAACATTTTTTAACTAACACACTCCATACACTGCACTACCATATATAAGCTTTTACCTTTTAAAAAACACTTATTTGTTATGGGCAGTTAGCCAGGTGCTTCTTAGTCTAAATCTCATTCATGTTCATAGCCAACCTATGCAATATTTTCATCCAAATACAACCATGTGCCTTTACATTATTCATTATTTTCCATCAAAAGAATAATATGGTTGAGAATAAAAGCACTGCCCATTATATGCAACTGATTATGACAGGCCCATTGTGCTGGCATAATAAGGCAGGCTGCTTTGGCAGTGAAATGAGGGCTGCACCTCAGCGACTGCAAACTTAGCCCTTGTCCCTCCCCTCCAATAAAGTACTCAAATTTTGTTTCTCCTAGGTTTTTTGCAATAGCTTTCTTTTCAGGGAGTTTATGCCCTGAGGCCCAGCAGCCAGGCTGTCCCTATTTCCCAAAGCAGGAAAACTGACCAAAGTTTAAAGAAAAAAGTACTGAAGTGTCTAGCTAAAAACTGGGAACTTAGATCCATTATTTTGTGAAGGCAAACTAACGCAACACTTCAATCAAATCCCTCCATTATTCCGTCAGATAGTCGTAGACTAACTCACTTTGCATTTCTCTATTTCTCAGAATGTTACAGAGCAGACAGTAAGTGCATTCCTTCCTTACTGCAAACGTGAGCCGCTGCACTGAGTAGAGCAAAAGTTCCACATACATGTCCTTTTATTCAAGTGAGCCATTTGGATGACATAAAGCACGTATATAATGTGTCTTTATTTCACATCTTGCCTTACAGATAAAACCTGGCAATCTGCATGAGCCAGATTAATGTAACAATCTAACTCATGTCATGTAATGTAATTAAAGAATGTAACAAAACTGAGAAGTCAAACTCTGCTAAACTTGCAAAATCCTCCAAGTTGTGTGTGGTTACTGTGATTCCACAGGAAAACCTTGCACAAAAATAAAACATTAACAAATAATTGCTCTGTGAGATACTTAAAGTACAGAGGTTTGCACTGACAAAAAGATCATTCACCTTAGCTCTACATCATGCAGTTTAAGCCAAAAATATAACTAAGATACAAAGTGTTGAATTTCACTTTACTCAAGTCTCCAATCTTTGGAAACTGTAATGAATATGCACTCCAAAATAGGAGCTGAATTTGGAAAAACACTGACATATGATGTAAATTCATTTTAAATTTAAATTCTAGAGATATGTTTGCAATTATCAGCATGTTGTTAAAGAATCTCATCCTGAGAATATCATCAAATAGTAATGTGAAATACAGTGTTACCATTTTGAGAACAAAGGGACCCTGAATGAGTAATCAATAGCAACTGGCAGAAAATGAGGCATTAATTATGATCCTCTCTAGTGTTTTGTCTCAAACAAGGTTTCATTAAATATATTGTGCTAACCTGTACATCTTCGAGCCATTACCAATAGATCTGATCAGACACATTTTTGGTCTGTTTCAGGAAGAGGAAAATATCAGAATTAAAAAACAACAACATCTAAAGTGTTATATGATAACTTGAGCATTTTTTCTTGATCAATTTAAAGGAAATCAGCAGTTGCTAATAAAACATCTCAGGAGAGGATCCTCTAACAACATGCTGATAATTGCAAACATATTCCTCATCTAAAAAAAAAAATACTCAGATCTTATAATCTCAATGTAGTCTCTTGAAAATTTAATTATCATCTCCTATACCTAAAGTATCATGCAGGTTTGAGAAGATAATGACAGTCATCCATCAACTGCATCCTGCCAGTGTAATCAGGCTAATCTAGCTCACTGGAGTAAAAACCTGCTACCTAGGGTACTAAATACTGAAGTGATGCAACATCATAAACAAAATAACAGACGTTTAGTTTTACTGTCTTCCCAATTAATGCTAACACTCAAAAATATCAAGGTATCAATATATTCTCTTTCTACACCAAAGCTTTTCCGGATCACCATGAGGTGATTGTTTAATGTGTTTACCTAAGCAGAATCTGGTACTAGGCAAAATTCTGCTTATGTGTAAATATACCGAAACTAAGGACAGGGAGAGAGGACAGAAGGAAGAAGCTTATTCAGAATTCCATAGGGGCTTTTTTAGCAGTGATTGGAGTAAAGACTAAACACGAAAGCAAGGAAACATTTTGTATTCCTTCTATATCTAGACGGCTTTAAAGCACCCGATTAATACAGATATTTGAATGAGGCCCTTCCTCCTCTTTTGCAGTAGTGGCCTCCCTGCTCTGATACCGCATATTGGCAGGAGTACAAATTCTGTTTTACGCTTCTCAAAGCGGCACCCTGCTGATGTTGGTGTCCAATCCCCGAGGTTATGCTGGCTCAGCTTGTCTTCGCTCATCCCCCCGGGCAAGGTATTTTTGCGTTGCTGACTGAATTCTAGGAAGGCATTACTAAGCATTGTGATTACAGGTCAGGCTCCCCTCCCTTTGCCTTTGAATCTTTTTGCTGCATTATGAAAACAGTAATTTGAACAGCTTCCTCACTGTGATTATACAAAGCAGAAGGTTTGTGGAGAACTGCAAAATGTCAGAAGAGAAGCAGCTGAGGGGTTATTCATCTACTTTTTAATTTTTCTGTACCAGCCTTCCTGCTTTTCTTTCTGATTACCAGATATGAGCATGAGAAGTCAATATTATAATAGAAGATTTTTTTCCTTATTTACAGAAGCCAGATGACAAAGGGTATTACAAAGCCCAAACTATTCTCGCTCCGCATCTTCACAAAAATGATTTCAAAAGAATGCAGACCATTAGTAGAATGCTTCATGTACACAGTATGGAAGCTGTGCACCTCCTCTCCCACACAAGAGAAAAACCTCACTCGCTCTAAGCATGAAGTTGGAAAATGCATAACATAATGAGGGTTCAAAAACTAACATTAACATAGCAGCCAGATAATTGTTAGGGCTTAACATGGAGGGCCCATATGCTTTCACATATGAAGTGAAAGCTACGCCCAGTACTAGGGTGCTAATAAACAGAGAAGCCCAGAAAGTATCTTTGGGTACAATCCCCTCTCCTTAAAAAATGTTACCCTTCTCTCCCTGCTCTTCAGAAATCTGTGCTATCAGGAGCACTATCCTCTTAAAAAGCATGCCACAACACAACTGAAACCAATGCAAGTTGGATGATTTAGATCCATGGAAAAGGAATCAAAATGGCAAATCTGTCTTGTGCTTCTTTCCAGCCACTGACTATTCACTCAAGCTGCAGCCTCTCCTAGCCCATGCTAGACAGCAAATGGTAAGTAATAGGTTGCCTACAGCACTTGTTTCCCCTTTCCCAATTCTGCTCAAGGCCTTGTATTCATCTCAAGAGCAGTCATCTGTGCAGACGCAAAGTTTGGAAAGGTGCTTTATCCCTCTGTAAAGAATGGAAGGTAAATGGGAGCTCAACATACTAGAGTAGTCATAGACAAAAAGAATAAATGTCAAGAAAATCCAAAGGGCAATCCAGCTCATTCAGACTGACAGGTTTGGCTGGGTGAACTGAGCTAATCTTCTCTCCGTTCTGAAATAGTACCATAAATTTTTAATTGGGAAGCACCCAGCTCAGAGGCAGTAAGATTAGCTGGAGACAAACAGTAACTGGCTGAACAAATTGTATCTGCACTCCATGGTATAACATGCTTCCTTATGCAGGAACATGCAAGATACTATATATATATTGATTTACAGGATGTTCATTACCTTAAACACAATCAAACATTAAAAGAAGGCAAGAAAATTTGCCAACCCTAAGTAGTGTGAGAAAGTGAAGGGCAAAGACAAGTAACAGTTTGTCTGCTTAAGACATTCAAAATGATTCCTTGCAGAACTGCTCCCTTTTATAAATAGCATTCCTCCCCCAAGTATAACTAATTCCTAACACCTGCTACCCACTCCATTCCGGGCGGATGTCTTCCCTGATTAACTTCAGGTGGTCACCTCCAGCTCTGGAAGAAGACATCTTGCCTGTGCCCAGTCCAGTTTTACTTTCTAAAAAGGTTCTGCAGGCTCCTTATTTGCTCAGAGACAGGAGATTATTCTCCCAGTAGCACAGTAAGTAATTCACTTCTAATAAATCATAATAAAGAGAAAGTTAATATTGCTTGATTTTACTTGAGGAGTAAAATGAAGCAAAATAAACTCAAGTGTGGACACTCTATCTGCCCTTAAACTATATACCCCTCTCCTTATTCCAGCCTTTTAAGATGGTATCAGCTGGCAGAATCCAGACTCACTGCTTCAGTTAACATTGTGTCACAGCCTTTCCTTCAGAAGACACATTTCTTAGAGATTGATAGCTCAGCTGTAAAAATCTGCTTTGGGGAGACACCTGATATCAAAGATGTCAAAGAAGAGGAGACAAAACAGAAAATTTACAAAATAACATCAGTTTGTCAGCTTTAAAGTCATACTGGAATTAAAACCCACACACATGCACAAGCCTTAACTTTATTTTTCTGTTTCCATAATTCAGTATTACCTGAATGTTCTCCATGCTGTTTCTAAAACTCTGTGAGGAAGGAAGAAAAGCAACTGATGTCACTGACTGCAGTCCTTTCTAAGGCCCCACAGGTAAGAAATGTCCAGAATATCATGTATTTTTCTGCCTCACTGGAAAGACCCATATAAAGCATCATCTAATTCATCTTTTTAACTACAAAATTGCCATCAATATTGCCATCAATAGCACCTATGCTTTTTTATAATTACCACATTTAAAGTGTGCAGAGCTTTTCCTTCCTATGGGGAACATGAGGGGTGTTCCAGTTGCCTGTTTTATTGGTGGTGAGGGTTTTTTGTTTGGTTTTTTCTTTGTTTGGTTTGGGTTTGTTCAGATTGTTTTGGTATTTGGTTGGTCGGGTTTTATCCCCACTCTAGCATCCCTTTGCAACAATATTACTTCCTCTACTGTCTGCCACCTAGGTGTGGTCTAAATTTGCCTCTTTCCACCCAATTATTCCTGATACAAGCTATTTACATTTTTCTATCAATTTAAACTCTTTCATTAATTGCCCCCTTCTTAAAAATCTTTTCAGTAACACTGCAGTATCATTGGAACAGATGGCACATCCTCAACACAGAATAACTGTCTAATTATTTCTCTCGAGGAAGCCAAGCAGGGATAGAAGTCTTAGAGGCAAGTAATAAAAATTTCAGGATATGAACCGAATTCCTACAGGAAGAAATGAAGACTGCAGAACTCCAAATGTGTGCAAGCGGGCTGGCATACGCAGACTTCAGGATACATCAGGTTACCCAGGAAGAAACTACTGGCCCTACAAGAAACACCTACTGTATCTGCTCCTCACAGCTGTTCACTACTTCTTTTATCTTCCAGCAAGACATCTAGTGCTCACTATTCTTTGACAGGCAATGCCACACCAAAGCATGTTAGTAGTGGTCTAGAACAATGGCCCTTGCATTAAAGTAATGAATTGTTAAAAACCCAGCAAAGTAGCCTAGGGGTAACTGCAGAGACATGCCACACCACCGTGCTGCTTTTGGGGGGGCATACCTGCAAATCAAGAAAGACTTGTTTGGAAGCTTTAAAAAATAACCATGTTTTAAAATGCCATGTGCTACAAATACCTGTTTTCTTTTCTGACTTGCCCATTTCAGGTAACATCTCAGCTGTCAGACACCACTAAAACACTACTCTATTCAAAATCACTCATTTCTCTCACTCTTGCCACTTCTGAGTTTCTTGTCCTTACAAAACACGTATTTCAGATTACATTTTTCATACTTTTCTTTGCTATACTATTTTTGTCAGTAAATCTCATTTCTGTTTGCCACGTACCTTTTTATACACTCTTACCTCCTAACGTTCACATTTTTGTCTGCAAGCTTATTCTTCCAGATGTTTAATGTCACCTCATGCTTTACTAAAAAAAGTAAATCAGTTCTCTTCCCCCTAATACTATGCACACACCTTACAACTATATGGTTTATGAATGTTTTAAAAATACATTTAAGATGGTGCTATTTTATTAATTTTTTTGTCTACGCAGCAAGCTGGTATCTACGTCCTCATATGGATGCTTTTTTTTACTCTTGCTTGTATTATTCCTCACCAGCACACAAAAAACCTGCAAAAAAATCAGCCTTTTACATTCTCTCTAGACAACTCAAATTTCTGGAGCTCTGCTCTTATCACACTCCTCTAACCTGTGAGGTAGTTGTTGTAGAGAGGGAGCTCAGAGACACCATTTTCCCCAGCAATGCAGGATTGTTCTTCAGATTTGCATTCTGCTCAAACTGTTTTAAAGTCTTTTTAAATTTGAAAGAGGCAAATTACAGACTATGCAAAGGCAAAGCAACATACACTTGCAAACATTTCTTTTGCCAAAGTGATCATCTGTTAAATTGCCCAAGAAATTGGTGCTAAAGGCATTTTTGGCGTTTATTTCAGAGTTCTTATAGTGTGTTTGTTAAAGAGCGACTTCAAGTTCTTTTGCACAAAAATAAACCAAGCTTTTTAGTCTGCAGAGGATGTAACAGCTAATAGATAGGGGTTTTCATGCTTCCAAATTTATTCTTTAATAGATTGCTAAATTTGCAAACAGCAAGATGCAAATCTTTCGAATTCCACATTAAATTGTGAAGAAAGTTGTTCTTTAGTCATTAAAAAAGGTCACAGATTTTTGCTCAAAAGCCAGCAATGAGTTCCAGTTGTTTAATAACTATACGCTATTAAATTCTGTAACATATTTCAGCACAAGTCAGGCATATACAAATGAAGCTTTCTCTGACTGACCTCCAGATGAGAATGTTTCTAAGCTGAATCACAGCAAAGGTGGAAGACTGACGAGTTTGCTCCAACACACTCTAACAATCAGTGCAAAGTCAGATAATTTCTTCTCCAAGGTACCTACCTAAGTTATGGCATACACTGAAAGTAACGAAACACAAAACATGCTCTGAAGATGTACAAATGCCACATTTGTCTTAACACTCCAGTGAAGCATACTTTTTTTTCCTGATAAAGAAGAAACTGGTAAATCCTGAAAAGTTGTCTTAAATTATATCTCAATATGATTACTTGAAGTATATTCCCATAAGGAGCACTAAGTATGATGCTAATGTGCATAAAATGTTACTGTCATACCGCACAATTCAGGCTCATTTAATAATGCCTGATGTGCCTTGCATCATGTTGCAGTGATGCAATAATCTGCTACTAAATGAGTCACCTCACATTAGCTTCACAGCAATAGCAGTTGATGGCTATTGAAGGGAAAATAGCAGAGCAGTCTTTATTGGAAACATTGATGGGCCACCTCTTTCTATTGGATTTTTCTTCTTAATCTAAAACTAAAGATTCTGAAGCAGCCTTATTAACCAATATGCACAAAACTACTAGAGTAATAGTAGCAGCAATGAGTTAAAAATCCAGGTGCCACTACTAAATGAAATACAGTACACACAGTAGCCTATCAATTCTTCATACACACTCTGTGTAGTACTGTGTATTTCATACTGTATGAAATATATAGTAGCATATGTACAGATCACGTACTATGCAGTATTTTATATGCAATTTTACATAGACTAAATGAGGTGTATTTAGTAAATATAATCCATAGCTCCTTCCAGCATTCATCTACAGATCAATTAAGCTTTTTTCTAAGTGTTTTTTATAACATCGAGTGTACAGGTTCAAAAAAAAAAAAAGTAAATAACTGTGTCTCCTTATAGAAAGGTTACACTTTAAACTAAACCTGGGTAATGCCTTTTTAGTTCTCGCTTAACATCCACTACATGAAGTACTTGATTTTTATCTCCTTTCCTGCACATGGGATAGTATGTGGCCTTGAAATTATTATATGAAGGGAGGGTAAATGTGTTATCTCAACATGTCAAAAAATCCATAATGTCTATTTTTCATGCATGATTGTTTAGAATTAAAATGGAACATTAAGGGGACAGTCACAAATAATTTACTATTTTCAGCCTAGTGATGCTAGTGGGGAGAGACAGACTTTGCCAGGCAGATGAGAACAGGCACCGCTAGGCCAAAGGACCATCCCCCCCTCTCTCCACCAATTAGCCAGGGCACTTACAGGCTCATGGGGATAAAGTTAGCTTCTGTGACGACCCACAGAAACAATTAGAAGAATTAGTCTAACAGCTACACATGTACTGCACATTTATCTCAATTTCACTTTGAAAATAGTGCAGATTCCTGGCTTTCTTCAAGCTCAGACCTGTCAAAGCAATGTTCAGTGACAGCTGGGTACCCTTTTGATGATACTGGAAATGGGAGTCATGCATTCAGTTTCTGAAGTCTCATCACGCATCCACATCAGGATATTAATACCATTTACACCAGTGACTTATGAAAAAAACTTCGGTAAGAGAAGAACAGGTTAGAAAGCATTTGTAGAAGTTAGATACTTTCAATTCAGCTGTACCCTGTAAGATACTCAGAAGACTGGCTCTTGACACTGTTGCAATTTCAGAAACCTTAGCCACCGTCTTTGAAAACTTACAGTCCTGAGAGAGCGCAGAGACTGAAAAAGAATGGGATTAGCTGGTTTGTTTCACAGGTAGGAACAGACAATTAACATTTCTTTTTTTTTTTTGGAAGAATATACTGGAAAAAAAATAGACTGAAAACGCCAGAAGATAACAAAGAAGTTATATAGATTCAGCTGGAGTAAACTCTCTAAAACCTATTCACTTCCTTCTCAGAGAGCATAATAGGTGTTTTAATAAGGCTTTTACTACTTTCACATTTCATAAGTGAACCAAGGAACCAAGGACAACTAAAACTACTGCTGAATACAGAGAATAGCTATTTAAAAACCAGTAGCTAAGAGTTCATGATTAACACTGGGTGAATGTATTGACTGAGAGTTTGCAGGCGTCTGTTTTGGGCATCATTCCACCTCTTAATTAGTGACTTGGATTAAAACCGAAGACCACATTCACTAAATTCACAAAGCAACCCAGAAGGATCTACAAACGCAGTGCAAGCCTGGAATTCAAAGATGCATTGAGAAATTTAGAGAAGGTAGACACAATATGTTAGAAAGTAAATACGGTTTTGCACATGGAACCTGTAAACTGAAAAATACAGGCTGAGGAATGACAAGCTGGCCAGCATTACCAAAAGAAGGCATTAGAAAATTTTAGACCATGACCAATCAGACAACTATCAAAGAGTGGATTTTTTTTATTTTTTTTTTAATGAAAAAGGACAAATACCATGTGGCAGAAAAAACAACAGTATTGTCAGAAAGATCCAGGAAATTTCTTTTTGCCATTATGGTAAGGCCTTAGATGATGTACTTTACCCTGTTTGAAACACTGGAATTCTCTAGGGTTGTGAACCTACTGGAGAACAACTAGAGCAAAACTTACATCTTTCTACCAATACTTCAGCTTCATATAGACCCTGATACATACCTGCTCCTAAATATATACCTCGTTATACATACCAGTGTAAAAATTAACTCTATTTAAGTCTTATCTTTTCTAAAGATTGCACACCATCTTAATCATCTAGGGGATTTCAGCCTCTACAGACTTAAAAGAGCACAGATTCCTCTCTATGACCACTGCCTGCAAGACAAGAATTAGATGCCTTAATTACAACGATATTTAGATAAGGCCTCAGGGAAACTTTTCAGGAGTTAAGTACATTTAAGGAAAACAAAACCCAGTGTGGCCATCTTCATCTCTAGGGCTTTTTAAGAACTGAATGTATGAGCATCCACGAGGGAACAATGCATCTGATTCTTCATTTGGATTGTCAAAACAATCTCTCAGGATAATTTTCTACCCTCTTCTCTAAGATAGCTTTCAAACATTGTAGCTACATTGAGCTGTATTTCACACACTGCTATGGATTTACAAAAAATACATTAAAAAAACCCCAAATATTCAGAAACCCCACCATGTTTCGAGTTAGTAAATGATTTCAAGCTCTGTAAGGTTTAACTGATACTGTCAAATCAAGGTACAAACTAACTTATCACATAAATTTAAACTGTATTAAAATTTAATTGTAACTTAATTCTACGATCATTTTCTATTACCCTGGGGTAAAAAAAACCAGAACAGATTTACCTAAGTAACATTTTTCCCATATACTGACAATGTATAAGAAACTGTGGGTGAGGAGAAAGCAGGAAGCATATCAAAGGAATAAACAGAACTGGAAGCGATGTTAACAGAAACAAATATGTGTAAGATTTTGGCTTTTAAAGAGCTACATGTAAGAGATCAATATTAAATGGTACTAGATAGAAACAATTAGAAGTTATAAAAGCATTCTCCTCAGTGAGAAGCCAAACAACAGAAATTACACTCATTACTGCAAAGCGAAATAGAATTTTATGCGAAGCTAACAAAAACCTCATTTTCCAATACAGAAAATAAACTTAATGAAAGAGAAATGTAGAAATTAATTTGCCTCCAAACTAATGTCAAGTTTAAGTTATGATATTTAAATATACTACATACAGAGCTATTTGAACAATAATAATAATATTAATACAATGTTTTACTGTCTAGACCGGCAATAATGTGAAGCCTATAACTTGAACTTAAAGAGGTATCCTGCTTTCTGTGAGAATGTTACCGAAAGCTCACCAATACAGTTACAAATGGGTCTTTGTTCCTCACATCTGCGTCGCAGAGAAGTAGTAAAGGCTGTGAAAATGATCCTTTTTTAATAGGGAAAGCAATGCTAGGCCTGCATTGCCACATGGGGCTGCCCATTCACACTTCCCAAACTACCAGTGAAAAGATTCAAAACCAGGATGTCAAACTCATATCCTAAGTTTCATCCTCACGAAGAAAGATGCTCCTGAAAATATCAGTTCAAAGCAAATAGTCTACGTAGAGTAAAATTAAAAGAGATCCCTCTTTGAGAAAACAAACACAACAAATTAATTTATTATAATTAAAAATATATTGTTACTTATTTAAATCTTTGTCCACAAATACAGAATGTAATCAAACATTCATTAAGCATGCAAACTTCCTGTACATTCAAACAGACTTTTAAACAATGATCACAGTACTGTTAGCGTGGCTCATTAAAAATAAGATGGAAGAAATCTTCACTCTAGATGAAAATTTAAAGACATAAGAAGAAAGTTTCTTTAATTAAAAACCACATAATCTAAATTACAAAATAAAACAATATTACACTGCATAACCCAACTGCTAAAAATTGAAAGCCTAGTTAACACTGTCTAAAGAATGCCCATGATCTCCACAGGAATAACAGTTAGCTTACGAACTACATTGGACAATTACTGGATTTTTTTGACAAACTGAACGTGAAGAGTATCACAGACTAATTGTGAGGTGCAGTCAACACCGGTCTGCATTCTGTCTGCAGACTTGGAGAGAGGAATAAATAACTGCAAAGGGTAAGAAAACTCATTTCACAATGATCTGTAGGAAAGATGGGATACACCTGGAGCACATTTCTCAGTATGTTCAGACCAGTAATAATCTCCCTTTTACTAAAACCATTGGAATTCATGCTCATGAGCTACAGAACCAGTTCCACTCATACATAGCAAAAGCGTCTCCTCTAAGCAGATGCATTTAACTGCAAGGCAATTTGACCACACAGAGGCCAGAAACTTTATTCTGCATGTTGTGGAATACATTCTTGTTTATTATGTTTGGTAGCCTGACACATTCAAGTAGCTTAAACTAAATTCTAGTTCAGGTTATTTCATTTGCTTTCAATCATCACTATACTTACCTGACAGCCTGCTAACCCTGTGTCTCTTCCATACAATGGAAATGGACCTCTGTCGGAGGTTTTTCCTGTAAAAGACAGGCATTTGATTAGGTTCTTTTAGTAATCTGCTAGACAGCTGCATCAGTTGTCCTTCCAGAGGCAACCCAGAAAATCTGTGAGCGTCATACTAAATTTACAAAAATTAAATTGCATTAGTACAAGCAGGCTTTTATACATGTGTTTAACACACTCTAAGAGCACTACTATGATAGACGACACACTTACCTAATTCCATTTCTTACATAACCAATCAGTAAAACAAATTACTGCCAGTTTTTGTTGTTATAAAATACGCCTGTCAGTATGCTTAAAGAAAAAGGGCAAAGGTCTAGCTTCACTTTTGTTAACAATGAGAAAAGACAGAGACACTTTTAGATATTTCTCCTTCCTACATGAAACTAATACATAGCTGGTATCATCTTAGGTGATAATATACATTGCCAAATAAGCAGCAAAATAAAAACAACTAAACAACATGAAAAGTGAACAAAAATTTCAGTTCAGGACAAGAAAACCCATACCAAACTTAAGCCATGCCTGAATCATTCAGCCACTGCCACTTACCCCTTAAATCCTTAAAAATCCTTTCATTTCATATATATTCCAGTCAGGTATAAAACTCAAGCAATAAAACTGGTCAAGAAGGCAAAACAGACTGGACTCTTCTGCCATACATGCAATATTTGCCTGTAGGTAGCATATACTAAATATAGTGCCTTGTACAGAGTGACTGCCCTCTTATGTTGCGATCTGAGGTCACAAGACATTAGCAACATACTTCTCAAGTCCAGAAAAACTACTCTGTGATTTATTTGTTGCTTATGACACCAAACCGGCATGTGCGTATTAAAACTCAATGTGAAGTTCTCCAGTAAGGCACAAAAGTTTGTAATCAACATTTCTTTTTAAAAAGATCCTGAATAGAAGTCTTTTGAACAATGTCAAGAATCAGACAGTCACCGAATATGTGAGCAATGGGAAAGCACCAAATGTAGACACTTGCCCTGATTATGACACAGTTCTGACTAAGGAACATCCCTTAACACCGGTCAGTCTTATCCAGAGGGAAACATTAATAAACTACAATACCAATTCATTTGAAAATGGATGTCATCTTGCCCAACTAGGCATTGCCTCTTCTACACAATGCATGTCTCATTCAGCCTTCAAGAAGAAAAAGTAGCCTTGCTTGCACATTCCCATTTCAGTGATAAATAGCTCCATGCTATTGCAAATGCACTTCCAGAACAGGACTTCCTTTGCTTTTCTGATTTTCGCTCTTACCACCAAAAATCCCTAAATATCATTTTGTAAGAGGAAAAACTAAGGTATGCTTCTAGTTAATTTTAAATGTGCACCTTGTGTAAGCAGAGAGGAAGTTTCAATCTCTTGGAACAACATCTCTGCAAGGTTATCATCTTGATAACAGGTAGTCTGGTCAACAATAGTTTCCTTGAAAAATAGCAGCTTTGCTGTAACAAAGGGAGGAAAAAACATTTTTCTGCTGAAGCAATTTGCCTCTAACAACTATCAGGCACTAAGCAAGTAAAATACCTAGTATGCAAAATTATATGAAGTAGGATGAATCACGTTGTTCACATTAAACCAGACTCAGCATTTTCTTCCCAGAAAATGAGAATCTTGTACCACATGATAAACAACTCTGACTGAAGTATGCAGTATTCCAGGCAGGCTTTGAAACAAATATTTGTACAAGAGTCAATTACAGATGCTAGAAAAATTATGATTTAAATTATGGTTTGCGTAGCAAGCAAGAAATTGGTAGATAAGAATGCATAAAATCATGTTATTCAAATGTTCTCGCTTTGAAAGTTTGGCAGGTTCCTACTACTAGGAAAAAAGCTTACCAGAATAGTCCAATCGATACAAAACTTGGTTCTAAGAAATGACCAAGAAAAGTCAAGGGTGCCTGGTGCTGTACTGCAAATATTTATCCAGAATTAGATCTGGAGCTAATCAGTATTTAACCTGTGTTCAGACAGCTGAGCTTCTCAGTGAAGGGTATGGAAAGCAACCTAGCACCAAGTATAAGACAGAGTCTCCCAATTACACTCCCATTGCAAGCGCTTAGATATTCCCCTCAAATCTGCAATAGTGCCACAATGTTAAAGGTACACAATTTTAAATAACAATAAAAACCACCAGGCACACATTACAGAAACACATGTTGAGCCCACATTCAAGTCCTGTTCCTGGCTCTCCCTTGTACAGTGGAACCAGACTATGTTGTCCCTTTTGCAGGACTAGAGCACTGTGTTAGCAGCACAGTCTTCACATTCACAAAGCAGAAGGATAGGTGAGAGAAGGTGAGCTATCTCAGGCACTGCCAGAGTACATCTGTTGCACTGTCCATGGGAGAAGACGAAGGACTCCATCAACAGCCCCTAGACCTTCACTGACACTACATCAAAAAGGTTTCCCAGCACAGTGCTATCTGGCTGTACCACAGGATGGTTTCACTATCAACACAATCCAAAAGTGATAGAGTATTAACTACAGATTGCCTGTTGTCATTTCGGCACACTTCAGCTGCTCCTGCCTAGGCAGGATGATACTGTCACTATTTAAAGCCTTGTAAGCAAACGTCACAGGTAGTATTTACTTATCAATAGAAAAATACTTGGCAACTACTCCGCATAGTGAGCCAAGTACCTTAAAATTGGGTAACATGGACTTTGAGAAGGTGACACTTCCTCATTGGTTTAAAAACCAGGTAGACCCCATACATAGTGTCTGCAAAAAACAAACTTAGCAGGGTACCAGTGTTTATGACACTGAAAGTCAAAGCAGACCCTGAACATCTTGCAGGTTTACCCCACAAGATTTGCTGTCGAGCGTATTCTAACCTCGATCCAATCACATCTCCACCTCTTGCCTTGGACAAGTGCTCACTACACAGATGGCAATAGTATCTTTCTTTATTATAGCTGGAAATTCAGAAATACTAATGATTAGCATTAAGGGGACATGAGGAAACTCACTACAGCATCTGACATTAACTGAAGAGGGTTATACAAAAACACTATTACACGACAAAATCCTCACTGCATTTTTTCCTTTGCACAGGTTTGTGTAAACATGACCGTAGGATCGTGTGCAGACATACCAGCTGGGAAGGTAAAGTAATGCCCAAAGGAAATTTTATTTCCTCATCAGATTCTATTTTCACAAAATATTCCTGAGAATTAAAGCAGCTTTGACCAGTTTTCCCAGCCCCAATGCTTCCCATCAGCATTGTGCAGTACAGCTTCCTACTGTGAACCATCAGCTCTCGATCACCTTATTATGTACTTCCTAAATCATACATTTCAGACAGAAGCTGTCATTTTAGAAGCAAAATCTAATCCTTGCTTACACAGTGTCTCAGTATCCCACAGTTTTGTTTTTCAACTCGATCTGAACTAAAGCAATGGACATTTAAAAACTATTGAATTGGTTGCATATGGAAATCATACATCTGCATAGATCAGCTTACAAGGCACTTGAATCTCTTCACTTGAACTTGGCATGAATTTGTATTACTTTTTTTTTTTTTTAGTGTGCTTCATGTGTTTTCATGAACAAAACCTTCACTGACCTAATCTCCTCCTAACAGGCTTAAAAGCCCAAGGACTACGAGTTAAAAGACATATAACCAAGAAAATCCCACTAAGCACTCTTAACCACAAGTATTTCCTGACTTCATAAACTTATAACCTGGACACATTCTGCACCAATTCAAACATTAATAGGCATTTAGTAAATCATTTTTTTCTCTTGCAATCACTTGTCTAAATACGATATGCTCACAACTTAATATAGCTTTCAAATACCACACAAGGAATTGTCTTCCATAATAAATCTATCTGTGTAACAGCTGTGCAGACTAAATACTCTCAAAACAGAATGAACTGAAACAGCAAGATGCAAAGTGATAGTGAGCTGAAAACAGCTCTACATAAACTCAGTTGAGGACTACTTCAGTGAATGTGCTATAAATGCCTGCCAGTAGTAACCCAGCCTTTTCCCACTGCTTCTAGATAATGCTTGGTTTATGAGAGGATGACAGAACATAACTCTGCAAAAAATCACTTCAATTCCCACAAAATTAACCCTTTACAGAACGAAGATATTTGTATGCATTGCTAAGAATTTATTTAGTTGCCAATATGGAAAGCACCAAAAATTTTTAATGAATCCATGTTTATCATCCAGTATAAATACCATAGTGACCACAGCTGGCAGCTGCTCTATTTGTCAGACATGAAGTATGTCTGCCCTACTTGTACAGAGAATCATCTTTCAGCAAGTCTTGAGGCCTGTTTTTACAGGTCCTAATCATCATTTCATCACTGAAAACACTGTTAACTGGCCACAACAGATAGCGTATCCAAATGTCAAGTTTGTAACAAAACATTGTTGGTATCTTTGAGGACTTTCTGTGGGGTTTTTGATTTGTTTTGGATGGAGTTTTTTTTAAGTTATTAAATTGCTGTTGGTAGATTTGGTCAGAAATCAATTTTTACATTGTTTTCTCCCCCTCCACATCCAGTAACAAAGAATCTAGCAACAAAGTACACTGTTTTGTTAGTCACAGAATACATTCAAATGATTTTTCATATGCAGATCCAATATAATAAGAAAGAAGCTGTAAAAGCCATATTGACAGGTGCATATGGATGATTTAAGAACAACATTCAAACTAAACATTTCTCTAAGACACTATCACTTTCCAACATACCACAAAATAGAAAGCACGCAGTTTATACAGTAACATCCTTGCTGCCTCCAGTACAGACCCATTCTTTCTTTATATTTTTGTTGCTGTTAAAAATTCTTATTCAGCAATTATGAATTATCATTCAATATGGTGAGAAAAAGATTACACTTGATCAAAGCACAAAGCCAGCCCTGCTCCCAGGATTTGGTGTGCTGCCACCTTCTCAGAGGCAAGACTGACACATGGAGCCATAAAAGTTTTACTACACATCTAGACATTTCCCACAGCACCAGAGGAATAATTTCTTCCTCTTCTACTGCTATATAGGCCTACTTATTAATAGAGGCTGTCAGTTTTAATATCTGTCTTATACCTACAACCTTATCTCTAACATTTTAAAGGTACTCAATACACGTACGTGTGTGTGTGTATGTGTGTATATGTGTATTAGTGAATATACAGAAGAATATTACACGTTTGTCCTTACAATACTTGTGACCAGAACTCACGGAAATGAAAAAAGAGACCTGAAGCAACACAATTTGAAGAAAGTGTTTAAAAGAAGTGACCTCCTATTCTCTTCATAACAATTTAAGTATTATTGGCTAATGTGTGCCAAGTATGCTGCTGGCTACACTGAGGATGTTTTTAACAAGCCAGTGCCAACAAGTGCAGCTGCTGGACTTGCAGCACCCTCCTCCTGTTCATTCCAAGCCAAATTACTCACTCAGCTATGAACAATGAAGCAGCAACACAGAAAATGCCAAGTGCAAGTGAGATTAGTGATGAACTGCAGGATCCCTACAGAGGTCAGTGATTAGCAGGTCCCCAGTTGTAATCACTTTCCTAACCTAGGATTTTATCTCATCATTATGCTCCATCTTAGCTCAGTCTTCTGACTGCAAGCAGCTTTCCAATCAATAACCCTTGAAGTCTTCCAAACTCAGTCAATATGTCTTACCTTTTAATAAAGCAAACCTACATAATATGAAGTGTCTGCAAACTCATAATACAAATTCTGAACCTTAAGATTAATGAGTAATTCATACATAAAAATGTTACTGGAAAATTTTCTATTAAAGTAACAGAAGAAAAATTATGAACATATTTAACCAGGAAAGACACGTCCAAGTAATGACCACCAATGTAGTCTACACATGTAATCACAGGAACATTGGCCTATGTGTTCTTGAAATATGTATGGATAAGGAGATGGTATGTATGGACTATGACAAGTGGAAAAAAGAATACATTATTTTAGATTTCTCCCCCATACTGTGACATCTTCTAAATCCATTTTTCCCAGACAGGAAAAGGAAAGGTTAAGGCAAACCTTGGTTTCAAGAGTGCAGATTTGCCCCCTACTCTTTTTTTGGTTCAAAATTTTTAAAGACCACAATCCTACAGAACAATTCTAATAATCTGTAAAAAGTAAAATACTACAAGTTTGAATGAGATTTATGGGATTTAACTGTCCAGTCTCAGGTCTGCCAAAAATCTCCTAGGATTCTCCATGCCATAAATTGTCATTTTTAAGATAGCACTATACTTCTGCTATCCAGTTGCTTATTTGACTTATTTTTTCCTATCTAAAAGGCCCAAAAATGCATAGATTCTGAAGCTGGAATTACCTGGAATCAACATCCCATTATAACTGCTGAAATTTAGGTACGACGCTTTAAGACAGCAAATAGTGATTTATTGCTTTTGTTGACATTTGGACAGGATCATCCGGGGAAAAAAAGTTCAGCTTTTTATTTTTTCATTGTACTTTCTGAAGATTAGAAAAGTCCCTGAATTCTTTTATACCTGTGTGGGCACTTGCAGATGTCTTTCACTGTTAGAATTCTACTGATTGAACTGAGCAGGCAGCAAATCTCAAGAATACCATACTACAATGTTAAACTTGGAAGCCAAGGGATATCTTACCAATATTTATTGCACTATTTTAAAAAGAAACCATGTCAGTGTGTGAAGTGGTATTAAAGAATCTGCTTCCCAAAGACATCCCTTTGACACTTTCATCCCATTGATTTGTAAGCACTTCTGAGAAAAGATGGTATATTTTGTCAGTTTGCAGAGCACTGCACAAATCTTGCATTGTAAAAACCAATTTATTAATGCTCTTACGCACTTAGCACAGAAGGTAAGGGTGGACTAAATTCCATATTCTATTTGGACTGCCTTATGAACTTATAATTTACATGCTCATATCAAACTGAGAACATTTCTATTCTAGCAGTGGCTGACCCATGAAGGTTCCTTCCTCAGTACTGCTCCTGCCCCTCCACTCACCAGGCTTACACTGTGATAAATTACACATCAAATGTTTGCAAGGGCAAAATGGAGTGAAGTTTCCGACAGGAAGATGCACATGAGAAACTGAAAGCAAGGGGAAAAGAGCAAGTACAAACCTCTCAAATGAATAAAAAACTTCCTTCTCTTACTTCCCCAAGCCTATGTGGGCAAGTGTCTGCAAACCAAATAACTACTGAATAGCTGTTTAGCATATTTAGTTTCAGTTCTCCACTGCTACATCTACTGGAGGCTAACCTTACCATACATAATGTTACTGCTCTATTAACATGTTAACATCTCCTATTATAGACAGAACATCCAGCAGAAGAAACACACCAAAAATACACTAAAAATGAGGGAAGTCGGGTACGTACAATATCCGGAAAACAATAATCAAATCAAGAATGCATGTGAATGAACACACATTTCAAACTGATGACAAGAAGGCTTTTCATCACATGCATTTACTCACCTATCCACCACATATATTTCTGTACCGTCCAAGTGTCTTCACTTTGTCTATTAAAATGTGTCTTCCTTTGCCATCTCACCAATCTCACCCCAAACTAATGAAGTTGCTACTTACAACTAACAACTAAATTGAAAAGCATTCCTTGGTCTCCTGGTGTGGAATTCATCTCAGATTTAATGACAGAAGTTACTCAGCCTCTGTCAGTGACTTTGAACATCAAGTACATTATTAAGTCTAAAGGGAAGAGGATTTTTTAATTGGAAATTAATAGAGAATCTACACTTTACAACAAAATGCTACACCTGTTTCTGATTAAAAGATCATTTTGCAACACTACTTACTACAAATTGCTAAATTACTTCATATATATATAATGATATAAAAATTAAAACTCAGTTACTTCTGCATGGATCTACAGCTCCTCTCACCATCCAAGATCTATTAATTCACACTAAACTTGAAAAGCCAGCTTTATCAACAAAGGGTTCCCCCCTCACCCATTCTCTATATAAACATGGGTACAAACATGGCAAGCACTTATAACCATCTTCCATAAGGCAGCTGGCAAACACATACAACAGTACTCTGCTAAACAGTTCTTATTTGGATGACTTGCATAACTTACTCAAGCTTCCCCCTTCACAGGCAATACAGCCATCCCAATCATACAGAGAGAGATGTTTGTCAGGTATTCCCAAACTGCAGTCTCCAGAATACCAGTAGCTGCTAGGCTGCAAAAAGCCCAAAATGAGCCAAACAAAACCCAACCAAAACAAAAGAAAATCAAACCTTGAACATCCATTAGATACTAAACCAGGCTTCAAATGAAAACAAAATAACATGTTAAGTGTTTTCCCAGCATTGCTGCTTCAAGAGAACAACTTCCACAGGCATCACAGAGTAACCAAATTATCTGTTAGAACAAGAGAGAAAATCCTCACAAGACAGTGCCTTTGAAAGCAGTCATCTCCTGTTTGGGGGCTGAAACCCGTAACAATTCACATGCTCTACTTGCAAGCACACTGCGCCAAAAGGAAGTGAAAAGAAAGCTCCATAAAAAATAGTCAGTTTAAACTAATACAAAGCTCCTAAAATGCTAAGAGATTAAAATAGGTGCTCTTCTTTCAGTACAAAACCAGTAAGGGGCTTTAGACTGTCCAGAGATTTGCAGTCCTACTAAGCCACAAAACATTGACAATAACTGCACAAGAGAACAGCACTGTGTTGCAGAAAGGCAAACTGGTATTGGAGCAACATAGAGAATGAAATTCTAAGTATTAAAAGAAAAAAAAAAACAAGCAACAAAACAACAACAACAATACAAAAAACCTAAGCCCCCCCCAACAAAAAACCAAAAACACAAACAAAAAAACAAAGCCAAAAAACACACACACAAAAAAAACCCAAAAAACAAACAAAACAAAAAAAACCACACACACACAAAAAAACCCCAAACAAAACAAAACCAACCAAACCAAAACAAACAAACAAAAAAAAGCCAAAATGCCCCCCAAAAATTAGACCTTTCTAAACCATCACCTGCAGGCAACCCCTGTCTCCATATACTTATGCAAACACTGACACCTTACTGGCAAGGCACCTGAAAGAAGAATGCTGGGGTTTGAAGTTCATAAAACAAAACCAAAATACAACTCCAAAGAAAATCCAACACAACAAAAAACCCCAACAACAAGAAAACCCTGCCCAACAAAGAACATGAAAACCCAACACAAACAAGCCAACCAAGGAAAGGCAGTTGCAAAGGAAAACATGTGCCACTGTTTCTGTTGGGAGGTGAGACAAGTGGCATTCTGGATAGAAAAACACCCAAGTCTTCATGACATAGCACCCAGCCATGGGAGCAGACTGCAGAAACGTTAACAATAACATGCCAGGTCCAGACACAGCCAAGGTGAATGTCAATTCAAAACCACCAAAGAACATGGCGTGCTGTTCAGTGAACTAAAGAATAAAACTTCATGTATCACTAAATACTACCCCCTCTGCTTGGTTACCCATGCTTTCTAGACATATCATCAGGTTGCTTTAGATGACCTAAAGCATGCAATGAAAACACTTTTCCTCAAGGTGCTAAGAACAAAAAGAATACTCACGGCAATATTGGTAACTATTTTATAAAAACAATACATAAGAATGATAAAATATTTTCCATGCCAACGACAAGGAAGATGTAAAAGCTACTGCTAACATTCTGCACTTTGGTATCTGCAGGTTTAGAAAACCCGACTCTTAACAGGACTTTTTTTTTGATATATATAAACCAAGGAGTTCTCTCAAATATTGGCACTGGCTTACTTTTAAAAGAATAATTTAAAGGCATAATCTAATTACTCTTGCAAAATAAAAATGCATTAAGGTAGTTAAAGCCAGGCACCAGACAACATTTTAAAATGCAACCATGAACAGAAGAACATCACTGAATATTTTTCAGTGACTCAAACTCTATCCCTAAGATTTACACACACACTCCCACTCCACTCCATCAACATGACAATCGAAATGTGTTACTTGGCAGATTGAAACAACTGAAGACAGGTCACTGATCTGGAGCGCTCAGAACTGCATGCAAGGAAGCAAGCTGCCTTTTTATTCAGCCATGTGCAAAAAGATGCCTGCAGGACTGAGACAAGGCCCTGCAGCCTCCTGCTTTTAACTAGATTTATCATGGGGAGGAGAGTGGTGGCTATGGAAACTTTTTGTGGTGCATCATTATCCTGACCTTTCCCGTTAGCCAGCCTCAGCGGCTCTCCAAGAGGCACACCGGCCCTTGCAAATCCTCCCAGGCACTGAATAGGAAAGCCCAAAACGTCTACCTTGGGGCTAGGAACGTGGTTACTATAACTCGAAGAGTTGCAAAGTGAAAATCTTCCTTTTGAGCCTAACTGGTATTAAAGAGTGCAAGTAAAAACTGCGTGGGTTTTGTATCTTCTCATCTATTTTACCTGCTTGTACTTCAATTCCTGTGCTACCGAATGGGAACTGTGGAGCTTGCACATTATTATAGAAGCCTTCTATACACAAACCAGGATTAATTTCAAAGACACTTTCTCATTTTGTATCTAGCCCTTATCTCTGCCATAAGCTCTCGGCTACACATTACTTCATGATATTAAACAGTCATAAACACTTAGAAAAAGGCTTTTCTTGATCCTGCTCTCTCTTGAGTTACTCATCTAAGTCTCAGCATCTCAAGCACCTCTTTTACTTCTCATGCAGTTGCTTTTCAAATTAAATTTATGTTTCTATCAATCTCCCTTCATCTACAATTTTGTCATTAACAACTATAACATGCATATGGAACCTGTCCTGCTTAAAGTCTTTATCAGTAGCCTGGAGGAGAAGAGCTTGAAAAGACCCCAAATTTGGGGGATGCAGTTAGCACGCCTTAAGACAGGACTACCATTCACAGGAATGTAGATCATGTAGAGAAATGAACCAAGAGAAATCTCATGAAATTCAACCATAATAAATGTAAAGCCCCGCACCTAGAATAGACTAACCCCTTGCAATGGCGCAGGCTGGGGACCAAGTCTGCTGAGAACCGGTAGTCTTGAAAAGCACATGGGACAGCAACTGGAGAGGAGTGATTACCCACCTCTACACAGCACTTGTTATACCATATGTAAAATAGCACATCCAATTTCGTATCCCTCAGTCAAAAAACTTAAAACTAAGAAACAGAACGAAGCTAGAGTGCAAAATGGTCAACAGGAACATTCCTGCTGCCTTCACTGGACACTGAAGGAAGCCTCACAATGATGCATCCCTTCCTTTAAATGGTATCACATCTTTTCCAGAATCCCAAATTCTAAAATCCTGCAACTCCCAATTCTCCCTCCAACTTCCTGTTGCTCAGATCAAATCACTTCTGCTCCTCCAACTTCTTTTCTCAGCTTCCTTTTTATTCCATGGCAGGTAATGACTTTATGTATCTGTTTCTGTACTTGTTTCTCTTTACCTCTTACACTAAGACCTCATACTTATTTTTCCCTCAACATAAAAATTTAAGTAAAACAAAAAAATGTAAGCTTTCCAATTCAGCTGAATTAACTCCCTTGATTAATTATTCTTTACATACTAGCTCTGCAAAAATGCTCATGCATCTAAAAAAACCCTACACACTATTTATTCTATACCATCTTCCCTTCTCTGCCCCTGAGAGCACTCTCTTGCATACCTGTTCTCTGCAGTGAGTTTACAATTTTCACTATGCTGCATGAAACAGTAAATGATTCTGAATTATGACAAAAACTATTCTGCTTTGAGCAAACCATTTGAGGAAAGGCAATAAAAAGGATTAAAGCTGTTATTGAAATGTCTGGACCTCTCAATTTTTAGATTTAAAACTGCACAGTAAAATATCGCATCCTTGTAAGAGTTCCAGGCTACAGTTGTATCTTAACACCCTCACTACTTCTATGTTAATTTAATTCACATGTATATTCTGATAGAAAAACAAAGTAGTACTGAGGTGATTTAAATTGTTGCACTTTTACTTTTAGGGTTATTTTCACAGAGTCTATTTTAAGAACTCCTTTGGAAGCAATTGATGTTTTATGCAGTGAACTGCTATTTTCCCAGATGAATAGAATATCCATTCTTTGGCTCACAGTTTCCATGACACTAAAAACAAAACATTCATCGGCACCGACTCAATGTTTGATGGTAAATGCAGCTGCAGCTCACAACAGCTCGCAGTGTACCTCAGCCTGCCTCAGCTGAACACAGGCACTGTATTTTCCCAACGCAATTTCATTGTTTTACAGACAAGCCCTTTCTTGCCAAACTCAAACATTTCAAACCCTGCTGGTATTCCGTCTTGGAATGAAAAGTAATTCAGTTCTGCGAGTAATGATACTAATGCAAAGTCTTCCAAATTACTGAACAAAAAGTACATAACCAGAAACAAGGCTTTGGTAACAGCAGCATCTGCCCCACAGTTATGAAGAAATTTTTGGCCCAAGAATTTCAAACTTTGCTCCCCATTATAATTCCAACTCACAAAAAGAATATTACAGGGACCATTTAAAACTCAATAGACAGAGAAAATGACATTGGCAATTCAGAGACAAGGCACAGCACCCAGCTTTCAGTGCTGCTTCTCTCCCCAAAAGAAGCATTAAAGCACACACCTCTCTTTAGAACAAAAGATATTATGAGACACAGGCTTCTGCTTTAGGGGAAGATGGAAAACTCGTGTTAGCCAGTAATTTAATCCTGCCCCATATTAGCTAGCTTTTCATCTATTTGAGATGCAGTTTAAGCACAAGGTCACTCACTTTTCACACTGGTAAGCACACCTTGACTTAATCCCATAGGTCTGATTCTAAAAGCCATGCTGAAAACAAAACCTAAACAATGCTCTGCATTTATAAGAAGCATTTTTAGGCACCAATTCAGTAAAGCTACTGGGCAAATAAGTACTTAAAAGTATAAAAATGTACTAAATTCAGCAGGGATCGCTCATATAATTTAAACTGTACATTTCTGAACACTGGTGGACTGCAGGCTGATTACAGAGAAATCTGACAAAGGAAGATGCACCACCTCAGTCTATTCAACGTAGGCTTTAAGAAATTCAGCCAGGACTTCTGAAAGCACTGAAAATGGAACATGTCAATAATAACCTATTTGCAACTTAGGGAAAGTGCTATTTTAAGCCAGAAACTAATTTCTTTACATTACACAGGCTGAAATCCATTTCTGGTTTCGCTACAGAACAGAGTAATGATACACCTCCTCCCTCCAGGATGAGAAACAAAGTCCTGGCTCGCAGCGTGCGCGTGTTTAGGGACAAGAAAGGAGACAAACATTCGCTCTGAACTACTGAAATATTATGAAAACAACTTTCCAAGAGGAGTGAGCGCAGGAGGGGAGGGAGGTGGTGGCAGCCTCCTGCCCCCGCGGGCTGCTCCGCTCCCCCTCCTGCCCCTGCCCGCTCGGCACAGTGCTGCCGTGCCGAGAGCTCCCCCTCCTGTTCCCAGGCACCCGAATCACGCTGCAGACGGAGCTGCCGCACACCAGCAACCAAACCGGTCCACGGCCTGGTGAGAAACCTCTACATCATTGCAAAAATAATCAGATGGGAAATATAAGCTAAAGGCATTTCCTTATACTAAAATGGAACAAGGCTCCCCTTTCAACCAAGCTCCTTTAAAATACATCTCAATAAAGAAAAACATTAATCCAACGGACTGCAGCAGTATTTATTAATAAATCATTAGCAAAACAAAAATAAAAAATTTATTGCTCTTTATACCCAAACCACCAACTTCAACTTGAGATTCTGCAGACCCTTCAGGATCAAAGAGCGCTACAGCAGCTTACTGTCAGAGGCCAGTGGAATTCACTTTCAGGCATGACTCCTAATAAATTTCTATTGATGGCCTTTCTACTGACAACCTACTGGACTTTTATAACATCCTCAACACTAAGCCACTAACAAGAGTGGATCATCGGTGAGCTCCCCACAGGCCACTGCAGATTACAAGATCAGAAAAAAGTGAAGCCTGCTTTTGTAGCTTTTCCAGGAGCCGAATAACAACCGCACATACACAAAGAACATTTCTTATTGCCAGCATGGCACTTGCTTACATGCTCACAGAATACTACGAACTGCAGTGTAATCTACGTTGCAGGTAATCACTGTAACCTAAGAACAACATTCATGTTATTTTCAAACACAGTCCTGCAGAAGTTCCTTGGTGGGTCAGTAAACACTGATACAGAACACAAATGCTATCTTCAAAATTTCAGTTTTATTAATGTGTTTGCTGAGGCTTTGGCTCTTACTTTCCTTCAGAAGCCAAAAAGGTGACAAGAAATCCAGAAGCTGGTAGAAAGAGTCAACTCCCCTTACAGTTCCTGGAAAGAATTTTCTTATCTACAGCTTAAAATTCTTCAAGTTTATTGCAACCCTGGTGCACATTTTCCTACCCTAGTGTTTCCCAAGCAGTGGACAATAAAATATAGGGATCCACTAGCTGCCTAGCGTACCAGATAACATGTTGTTCTTCCTCTACTTCAAATACGAAGCCAGTTTTACTAAAAATGCTAGACAGATCAAAGACAGATCAAGTTTCCTCCTGAGACTTCCCTTTTGCAACTGCAGTGGTGGTAGCAAATAGGTGACTTCATAGTAAGAATATAAGCAACAATGTCCTTAAATCCACAGTAAATTCCCACCTGGCTGTGATATCACACAGACAGCCTGGTATGCAGCAGAGAGATGAATGAACCTAGAGAAACTTTTTAAATTATAATTTGCAGCATGAAAAGCTGAAAGAAACCCCATATCCTAAGCTAACATGGATTCTTCATAGGTCAGCACTTAGTGATCCTTTTCATTGTTTCCTTCTCAAAAGCAGATTCTTTCTAGCCATTTACTTTCCAAAACTTCAGATAATGACCAGAGATGCTAAACTGGGATGTCCAGCTATGAAGCTGGCAATGTGCGAGGGAGACTGGACAAACAGTATCTGTTATAACCACAACCAGTATCCCTCTTTCCCAGTCACGCACCACATCTCTATCTGCTCAGGTATGTACCCCAAGAGCTATTTGAAAAAATAACAAATTCATGTGATAGTGGTTCAAAGGAAGGAAGAAAACAACAAATTACAGCAACTACTTTGGATGGGAAGGTCAAGATTTCCAGAGCCTCAAAAAACTGTGCTTTAGAAGAACCTCCAAAACTGCTCTCTCTTTTCAGATAGTAAAGCGCCCCATTTTATTTGGAGCATAAGTCAATCACAAACACACAGGAATGCTGAAGCCATCTCATGCAGCTCTATCCGAAATCCTAAATATGGATTTACAGCCATGATGCTTCAAACAACTACATACATGCTTAACAGGATTATGCATGCTTAAAAGTCTCTTCGATGTAGAAGTATTTGTAAAATTAGGCCTCACCTTGGGCACACAGATCATTCAATAGGAGGCATTAGATTTATATTGGCTTTTGTTAGACCCTAAGACACTGGGACACTTCCCATTATAAAATGCAACCACCGAAGTAAACAAATTAAACTACTTCAGCAGTATTTTCCTTCCTTACATTGCAAAATGCTTATGAGGATTATTTTTTTCCCTAAAAAACACAGGATAGCATCAGGGCATTACCAAAGCACCAGAATGCAAATTAAATGGCCATTTTGCTTATGATTTAAAAAAAAGGTCAGCAAGTAAAAAATGGAGATTTGTTTCAAATAGCTTTTCTCACACTCCCCAAGAACATTCTATATTTCTAGAACTGGAGCTATCCTGAAATACCTGAAAAGTTAAACCACTTGAGATATTATTTTAAGCACCTTGTATACGTGTATGAGTAACAACACCTCACCTATGTTTCAGTGTATCCAAACCAGTTCAGACATACAGTTTCACTGAGATTTTTCTTCCCTGAATAAGATCCACTCTTTGTTTACTACTTTTTCTTTTTTCTTTTTTTTTTTTTTTTAAAAAGTCTTTTTTTTCCAATTACGGGCAGGAAATAAAAAGAAATGCAACTCTTTTATGTAAAGTAAATCCATCTGGATGTTTGCTGCATCCTATATTATAAACTTGTGATCCCCAACCAGAATGAGTTATAGTGAAGCTGCAGGCAAAATTGTCTCCATATACCACAATCCATTATCCCTGTCAAGTTAATGTTGCATGTTGAGCCATATGGCGTGGGTACACACTCAACAAAGGAAATTCCTTAAACTTGTTATAATCAGCACTTACAGTCATCCAAAAAAACTGACATAAACAGCTTTATTGTGTTTTGTGCATTTCAGTTGATATCCATGACAAAAAGAGGAAGCTGGGGTGGGGGTGGTAAAGTTGCAATAATAAAAGGGGGGAGGGAGCAGAGACGGAGAGGGAGAGACTGTACATTTCATAATTACACAACATTTTCCTTAGCAAGTGATTTTCAATTACAATAAAGCTCAAGCCTCCTGACACTGATACACTGTGCCAGTTTAACAGGAAACAAAAAAAACACCACCAAAACCCCCTGCATCAATACCTCATTTTCAATGCAAATAAGAAATCCTGTAGTTTCAAAGTGCCTGACGCATGTAAAAGATTCTCAATAAAAAAAAAAAAAAAAAATCTGAATCATTTTTAGTTTTCCTGACTTTGGAGAGAAGGTTTGCCTTCAGTTGTTGTGTAATTACCAAGAATTTAACAGTCCTCCATTAACAACATGGTAATTTCAGTAAAATATCTTTCTATGCCTCAAGTGTAGGTCACAGATGAATTAAGGGCTCCCAGAAGCCTCTGCTACCTGGCACAACCCATCACATCAAGCCTAAGTCAAGGTACAAGTAGAGCAGAACTTCATTCCAGCCCCCGCAGTGACAACAATAAAACGCTGAGAAAACACACTATCAAATACTGAACTCAGCATCAATTTCTGTTAATTACAGCCTTGTCAGCAACGTGATTATTCAAACAGCTCATGCAAATGTTAATGAGTCCTTATTTGCATATTTATTTTTTCCTTTGTTGAAATGTCATTGATTATTACATTCTACAATGATGAATGCTGCTGATGATGTGCTCTGATATGTAATTAGTCATTAAGTGGAATGAATAGATCAATTATGAAAAAGGAGTGAGATTAAGAAATATCAAACAAGACCGCCCAATGTAACTATAGAATTTTTTTTAAAGGAACTAAAATAATTTCTTGGCATTTAAAGTGCAAGATCAGTAGTTTTCAATAAATAAACCACTACTTTTCTGAGGTTAAATAAGATCTTCCACATGCGCTGCTACTTGGGTAATCTAATTACAATAGCAGAGCGCTTTTGTATGAACAGTAAGAAATCTGCAGTCACACGTAGGTTTTGGGGTTTGGTTGTCGGGTCCTAACCCTCCCCCAGCTCTTAAAAGAAACTATAGCTGTCCCAGAGCTGCTCACGAGCACACCGCAGACTGTGTGATCTTTTAACAGAAACGAAAACAGCGCTTGCTGCACTCGCAGCAGCCACACTTTGTTCTCAAGGCAAAGACTCACACTGCCTTTTGCAACCGCCGGCTCTAACGACCCAGCCAGCGCTGGCTGCTGGCGGATGAAGGGGAAATGGGAGAGCAGAGGAAGGAAGGAAAAAAAAAAAAACCACCCAACAAAAAAAACACATTACTGCAGACCAGATGGGAACATTCCACATGACCAAACCAATCAATCACCTCGGTGGGGCGCAGGTGCAACACAGCCGTGTAGCAACACACCATTTCACAGTCTATCGGGCACAAACACATGGTCACCAATCAATGGCACCCCCAGGACCTGGGGGGGAGGCTCTCTCAAGCCTTACTGGTCCATGCCTGATGACTTCATAATCACACATCATTTCATTCACTGGAGGATACAAACCAGCATTCTAATAACCTTCCCCCGAAACCGGTCATGTTGTGCATATTAATAGTGCTGGGTAGAGCTGAACCACCGGCTCCGCGCCGCAATCTGAGCACAGCCTGCAAGAAGGAAACAACCTGAAGCTACGAACTTCTGCCCGAGGAAGGATAGTCGGCTAAGACCCAGATCAATGGAAACATTATTCATTTTGCCAAAATAAACTGTGCACGATGCTTGCACTTTTCACAAAGCAACCCTTGAACAATAGCAACCGAGTAGGGATAAAGGGACAAAGCGAGATGAAAAAAGAAAAAATCAGAGGAAGAATGTGTTTCTGTACTTGGTGATACATTAGACAAGATTCTAGAACAATCAGGACCCCTGCAATCTAAAAACCAAAGCGAAATCCACAAAAAAAATACAAAATTCCCCAAAAACCTACATATGTGCCAATGCTCTCAGTGAAATAAATTATTTTATTTCATTTAAAGCAAGTATCACAGATAAATTTTAACGCACGCAGATAAAATATCACGCAGTGTGATGGGATCACACCAAATCTTAAATCAGAGCACTAGCTGCTTTTGAGTACAGTTAGCAAAAAAGGCCAATTACAGATGTTGATTTATGTTTGTGTTATTGATGACTTAGGAGTATAACAAACATTACAGACATAAGCTTATGGAGACAGTTTGGCCAGAGTTTATCATGCTATACTTGTAAGCATTTGCATTGTTAAAAAGATATTCAGGAAACAAATGTGGCAAAGAGTGCATCTTCTCTTGAAATTACATTATGCCTTGAGGGTAAAAGTCAAATAAGTCACAACTGAAATGTAAAGTACTAAACAAACTATTAATATGCACTTTTCACATTTAGAATGCTCTAAGTGCCCAGGTACGTAGCACTCCACCATTCAGTATCAGAGAGCTTAGTTTTGCTTTTGTTTTTCTTAAATCAGTTACATGAAGAGCAGACACCTCTGAATTACAGTTGGATACTGCAAGCCCAGCATGTGCTGAACCGCCTCGTTTTTGCTTTCAGGCATAAATTGTGGATAACTACCTGGAGAAATAAGTACAGTAGCCATAGTAAGAGTGTAGTTGTTAAGCTGCACACTACAGCATCACATGTTGCTTTAGGTTTATCACAATTCCTCCTTTCCCATCCGGAAGGCTACACAAAGGGACTACAGTGTAATTCATTAATACAAGAAGGGGTGTGGGGGCAAATCGTGTCAGAAGCAGAAAGCACTACTTCTGTTAAAAAACAGATCATTTTGTGATCTGTACTGCTGCAGGCCCTTTTATCTCCTTTTCCTTGGCTTCCCCCCCCCCCATCTCAAAGATCTTGGAAAAATGCACAGAAGCATTTGCATTTTGCTCTCAAGTCAGAGTCTCGGTATGATTCACCTTTTCACAGGGCCAAATCTGTGTTCTGTAATCCAAAAAATTCACACGATAAAGAGGCTGCAGACTTGGTGTTAAAGGAACACAAAAGAGTTAAAGAACAAACATGAGTAATATCAAAAGAATATTTACATCCTTTTGCAGAATCATGTTGACCAGCAGCAGATGAGGAAGTACTCTCACTCACCAGAATACAAAAAATCATTAATCAATAAATCATTAAATTAAGGGCCTGACAACCAGCTCTATTCTGGGCACTCACAAAATGCTAATTACTGTAGTATCTGGGGAACCTAGAGAGTTAAAACCAGAACATCTTCTTAATAGGATCAGGTTTTTTAGATTACATTCAGCTTCTTTTATTTTCAAAGCTCTTGAACAGGAATTAAAATGTCATAGAATGAATCAAGTACTAATATTCGTCATACTTCATATGCAACACAGGGCAAACTGGTGACTACACTACAGACTTGACATCTCTTAAGGGGTAAAAAATTAACAGCTGGTGACATTTACAATGGAAAGAGCTGGGAAGAGTTTGACGAAGACTGTCGTCCAAAATGAAAACAAACCTCATCAAACCTCACCCATACCTTAAACAACAGGGAGAAGGGAACAGTTAACCCAAGTGTCCAGGCCAGCCTGAGCACTTCACCTGCCTTCCCTGCGCTAAAGCACTACACAAGGGAAGCTGAGGACACATATATCTCTGGTAGGAGGCATGGCCCAGACACTAAACCTCTTCTGGTTTAGAACCTCTCTTCTCATTGACTAAGGTGGGAAAGCAGTGCAGATTTGCTTGCTTGTGACATAATTGTACCTAAAAAAGCTACAACATTGAAAGTGAGGGTTCAGCTGAACATATGGAAACTAAAGCACAAAAGGGTAAGATTTATCAGAAAAACTTCAAAAGAAAGAGTATTCCAAGATGGCAAAAAGGTAGCACCATTTGCAAGCAAGGGGATTTCAAAGAACACAGCATGAAACAAAGAGATAGATTTAATGAACTACTGAAAATCTTTTAAAAGTATCAGGGATCCAATTGTCATATAGATTTTATAGGCAATAGGACATCAAGATAACAGGAACAAATTTTAATCAGTTTGCTCAAATCAGTGAGGGAGTCACGACAACAGCAACACAAATTCTAATCCATAAGCAAAACAATATATAACTCCTGAAACATCTCCTCCAGCAAAGGACTCTGGTGAAAATTTCCTTATCCTATGATTCTTACCCCAAAAACATGCAGAAGCAAAGTTGTCAACAAAACATTATATTTAATTCACATGCATATAGTGTATAAATTAGCAAAATTTATCTTGCAGGTAGCAGCTTTTATTTATTAATTTATTAAAAATTGGGCAAGTACCTCTGTTTGGAAAAAGGGAGCCAGAAGATAATGAGCAAAACAGTTATAAAACAACCAAACAACACCCTCCGCTCCCAAAGCGGAAAACCTCATCGTGTCAGTGCGACGGCAACTCGTTACAAGGCTAACCTGAAATAATTTCAGCAAGAAGTACTCCCACTATTACAAATATAGCAGAAATGTTATTTACAATAAACAGAGGTAAAAATGTGTTGGAACTTACGACAGTTGATAGCGAAGAATGAAAGGGTTTTGTGAGTTCTGGAGTAAAAATGGTTAAATGAGACAGTTAATGCAAATGTTGCCCTAACAAGCAGAAGACACGCATCTGGTCAATGTTAAAAAAAGCTTTACGAAATTAATTCAACAAATAAAACTGCAAACTGAAAACATAGCTAAAATTAGGTATCTAGTTCTCTTAGTAAATGCAACTCTTTTAAGTATTCAAATCCAAAGAAAAACTGTAACACTGCTAAGAATGTTCTTTAACTACTATAGAAGCATGCAAATGCAGATAAATTGAATGCTTTAAAATTTGCTACAGCTTAACTGGTCTCTGTTATCTAAACCACCTCTACTGATTTTATTCAGCTTTACCCCAGGGTCAATAAAAACTATTCATTTTACATTTTGTCTAACTGGATTCCTTATGACCAGCTGTTAGCATCAAGCTGGTTGATTTCCATTCAGGTTTTATAGCTGGATTCATTATAAAAAGGAGTATTAAACCTTGGGCAGGCAGAACTGGCTTTGACTTCAAAATAAGCATTTTTATAACTAATCAAGCTATACTTCCAGGTATCAAATAACATTTTCATTCCAGTACTGTTTTGAATGTGACACATACAGCACGTATTCAAGAATTTCCAGTAGCAGCTGTCAAAGTTGCAAACATAAAAAAGCAAACAAAATCAGAATTTTCAGAGAGGAGAAAAAAATCATGAAAAGAACCAAGAATGTCTCTTCTATCCATAAAAGTCTCATCGCAAAGAAGAGCGGGAGTTCCATGCAGGCAAGGGTTTATTTTTCTTTTTTTTTTTTTTTTTTTTTTTTTTTTGTGAGACATGAGGACTATTTTGGGATTTGTTTTACAGTACTTAACTGAGTTGGATCTTAAAGTTATGACAAAAGCAATGCTTACATTGCTTGGAGGTATTTTTCATTTAAAGGCTGATCGCGATAACGAAAATCTAACCTGCAAGATGAATATATTCTTAAAAAAAACCCCCAAAAAACCAAAAAAACAACCAAAAAAAACACCCAAAAACAACATCCTTGGGGGAAAAGGGAAATCTGTGCAAAATTTTTTTTTAGATTTGTCTTCCAAAACAGAATATAGATGAGCAGCTCTCCCAACAATGCCTGTTTAAGCAAATACTTGAAAAGGGTCAGCAGGACAGAAAGGAGAAAGTCAGCATAAGTTAGAAAAGGTGCTTCTGTGTACAAATGAAAAGATAAAATCTGGCCATCTAATAATTTGCAGCTACACTGCCACCACCTTCTTAAATCACTGCAAATGTCTGCTGGAGAGAAGAACAGGCGGATTTTCTCAGGGGGAGGGAGTAGAGAAGGCAAAGAGCCACCTCCCCCTCACAACAACAGACCTTGAACAGGCTACAGAGGGAGTTAGGGACTGCACTGCTCACACGGGAAGGGGAGAACGTAGGAATATATAATGTCAAAAAGACAGTCAAGAGCAAAAAGGCAGGAAGGGTAAGAATGTCAGCAATTGAAAAGGAAAAACAACACAAAAAGAAACTAAAACTTACTTGCTGTAGTTTGACGCTTCCTGTGCCTCACTGTTGACGAACTACTTCTACACATTTGCAAAAACACGGCGATACACATCTTGCCACAACGAAATGGTCAGTGCATATGTTTTTAGACGACTGAATTTGAAAACTAAACAGCCAGATATTAAGTTTACTTGCTACAAATTTAAAACTATTTTAAAAGCATGAATTGCATCATATCCTAGAAACATCAATATATATATTTTTAATGCTTTCTGTAGGCTCCCCAGAGTATATTTATGGACCCCTGAAAGGAGAGAGCTGACCAGATCTTATTCGGTATCTTGAAACTTCAGGTCTTATTATCAGCTGCCTTTAACCCTGTCTTACAGACCAATACAACCAAAGAACGTATCCAAAGAGAGACACAAAAACACATTTTGGACAGCATCCTGCAGTTACAATCACTTGACATGATTCTTGCAACAAACTAAAAACAAACACACACAAAAAAACCCCATCAAACTGAAGAAATTTAAAGAGATAGCATTTTTAAAGCCAAACTAGTTCTTTTTGTGCCTTATTTCTCAGTAGGGTCAGTAGTGTCATCTACATATGTATTTATATGATGTAAACCCCGCATTATTTACTAGTAGAAATGAAATATGAAAAAGTTTGGAGTTAGTACTTTGTAAACTGGTCACAGCACAGTAAGCTCAGATGGCGAGTCGAATAGAACATCCTTAGGGAGACAAGAGCCACCCCAGTGGCTGTGCGGGCAGAAAATCTCTAGGCAAAGTGATTCATCATGTGTGGCAAGATGACTGTGACATCTACAGATTCTTGCCTTGAGCAGCATGGTACATGCTACAAGGGATTGAGCGTCCTGAAAAACACCCATGCACATCCCAGAAGCTTCAGTAAGAAGAACATGTTTTAAATAACAAAACACTGGACACCAAAAATGTGCATGTTATTTTTTGCTCCCTGCAGTGGAAAACTATGATGTTCCCCCTTGGCACGTCTGAACCCACACTGTTGACCTAACACAGAATTAAGCAAATACAATTTTTCATTCAAACTCACTCTTTCAGAAGTAACCAAAGGGTGTTTTAACATCTGGCTCATATTCCTTCCTCCAATGTAACTAAGCCACAGCCTTGCAGGTTTTTTTACAAGCTGGCCATCAATAAATGATTCTTTTTCCAGTTTAAAACATATTTTCCTATAACGGCTTTTATTATCTTCTTGTCTGTGCACTCTAACTTCTAGCTCTTCTAACAGAGCATCAGAGAATGCACCTCCATTGCAATATGAGAACAAACAGTTTTGATCTTCCAAATCTAGTGCACAGCAATCTGTGCTGTGAAAGAGAATACTTACTGTACTACACAGCACCCCTGCTCACAATCTGCACTCAAAGACCACTTGGAAGAGCCTGGTTTTGAATGTGCAGATGTCTCACATACAAGCAAAAAGATCCACACTGAAACAGAGAAATACTCTTCTACCATGGTATTCCACCAATAGCACTGGCCAGTAACACATACACATATAAAAACCCAAGAATAACAACAGAGCAAATGTGAAGAATGACGTTATGCTCTCCATTTCAACAGCCAAGGAAGTACTATATTGTAAATAACAGAACATAGATTTAAAACTTCACTTTCTTTATATTTAAGATGAAGGAAGAAAAGAGAAAACCTATCTACGAAAAGCAACATAGATGCACAAAACCACAAAAAATCACCTTTCTTAAAATAGTCAAAAAAGCCACCTGACCAAGGAAGACAGTCAAGCCTGGTAAAGACAAGAAAAATCCCAACATGCAGTTGTGTGTAAGCCTGATGGAAGTGCCCAGGTGGAACAGTGTATTAATCCAGATGGGTGCATTCAAGGGACAAAAATCGAAGTTTAACCATACAGTAAAACTACACTAAAACTATACCCTATAGATTTGAGAACAGGTGATTATGCTGATGATTTTAATGTAAATTTAAGTTTACATTATTTTCTGCTTCTGACGCTTTGGCATTTTTGAAAGAAATAAATTGGACCAACGACACATAATTGTGTTGCACTAAAGTAAGAAAGCAATGTAAAAGTACCTTCAAGAAAACAAGAGAGATCGGACAGAAGGGCAGTGGCAGCTTTGAAAACATAGCTTTCAGTAGTGGTGCTGAAATTGGTTATCAAGGAAATAATGATGCTTTAGAGCACAAGTTAGAAGAGGAAAAAAAGTTGCTGGGGCCTGGATAACATTTTCTCCTGATGAATCACTGCCTTTCAATTTGGTGTTTTATTTCACGTCGGTTTACTGGCATTTGCACTATGTCTCTATCATGAGACCAAGCTGTGCCTGTGCTTGGGGAAGAGAGGGAGGCACACACACCAGCAGCTTGGAGGAGTACAATCAACAGGGAAGCTTGCCTCCTTCATACTGTAGAATGTCAACCAAGCACAAAAGAGCCAGCTAAAGTCACTATCTTGAGTTCAAGGCATTTGTGCTCCAATCTTTCTTCTATGTAGGCAAAATGAGGTAAATCGTATAGAAAATCCTCTCCGTTTATGAGTTGTTCTTTATCTTTACCCTGTTCTAAATATATTACTGAAAGGCCACTGATAATTCTGTATACATAAGCAAACTATCCTACATGAAATGGTTACAAACTGGAGAAACACATGGCTTTTTTTTCTGCCAGCAATCCATATTCCTTTTCATAGTTTGCAACTGTGCCACTTAATCAATGAAAACCAGCAGTACTTCTCTTCTGGCCTCTCTGCCTTTACCCCTGCTCCAAAACACCAGAGGAACAAGCTTACACTCAATTTTAACTGTTCTATTAAGTTGCTGGGTTATTTTTACCAAGCACCTTTTGAACCAGTACCTTTTTCTAGGAAGACACGTTTCTAAAGTAATAGCACAAATGTAAATTATATAAAGTATATACACATATACAGGACAAAAAAATTCACTGTAATTGTGCACAGGGCATAGCGCCAGATAGCTGTCAAACAAAGGAACAAAATCATACAGTTGTTTGGCACTCAAGGCTGAAATCATCGTGAAACATGCACTGTTTATAAATTGTCATTGATGAATAAAAGCAGTGAACAAAAAAATTGAAGTAAATGCAGCCAAGCACCAGAAAGACAAGCCAATCATCGCTCCTCCTCCCACCACTCTCAGTAATCAAACAAAACAAAATAACCCCCAAGTCCCCAGTATGCTGGGCAAGAACAACGCAGCAGTGCGAGGTAAAGTGAGCATTACATGAACGGTAGACTTCAGATTGTGCTCTCATCGCTCAGCCCAGAGAAGTGATAGGTTCAGACACCTAAAAATAAATGGCATGAGAATTTCCCAGCTTTGTTATTTATGAAGTCATATTTTAAATACTAGCAATGCTTGTGACATTTATCTTGAACTTAAGCACATCAATCCCAGAAGATGTAAAGAAAAATTGTTTCAGTGACGGTAAAATATATTAACAGATCTTTTGCCACAGAACATTGCACTGCTGGACAAAAAACCAGAAATATCCTCATTGAGAAGATTTAATTCACATCAGGTGAAAGCATGACATTTCCTTTGACTGAACACAAAGACAAAATTATATCCCAGAAAATAAGAGTTCAGTTTCCAATCTCGTATCTGTACCAATTTCAGTATCTTGCATACTTGAAGCAGCATAATAATGCAACACATTTATATGGAAACAAAATCTCCTCTGAAATTAAAGAGAAAACCTTAAAAATACGAAAAAAAATCTTCATTTTTTTTGACTGATAGGTAAAACATTAAGGTGTGCTAAATGCTTTCTGTAGAATAACACATATATGAGCTCCTGCAAACTCCTTTGAAGTTAGGATGACATGATCAGAAGATTCTCTACAGTATCTCATAAGAGATAAGATAGGTGTGGCCTATTTAAGAAATACGGTTCTGTAAGGAATTATTTTCTGTAAATCTCTATTCAAGCAGGTTAATCAGCCTGTACTTGAAGTTGGAGCAGCCTCCAAATAAATATACAAATTAAATCAAACCTGAGGTGACAGCTTGTAATGGACTAGCAGTATGTGAAACAAATAAAAGATGTCATAGGAAAGAAATTAATCCAGTCAGAAACAGAAGTGTTATTTATCACAGCAAATTTGTAAGTCAGACTTCACTTTGCTCCTACAATGCAGAAAACATACTTAAAACTGCAGCACCCTCATAAAGAGTGTGCAAGTACACTTCTCCCTATCTCTGCACAACTTTTTAAAACATGATACAAATGTATTTATGATGCAGTTATGCACTTAAGAGGGATCAGCCTTGAAGCTTAAAGGACTGTTGTTAACAAGCCACAACATCACTCTCAAGACTTCTGCTTTCTATGTCCCATTGTGTAAGAGGAAGAAATTGCAAGATGCCTTATTTGTAGTGCATTTGCGCCACAAGTGCCAGGCTTATTTTAGAGGTCCCTGTTACCCTGGGAAGTAAACTAAAACTTTGTAACAGCTATTGTGAAAATAGCACCGGCTTTGCACACAGCCTCCACACTGCCAGTCTGAATTTACACGTTATACGTTTGCACATTACGTATCTTAGTGCACTTGGTTCCTGTTATGGTTTAAGCCCTGGTCTCTGGTCTCATAAACCGTGACAGTTCACAACTACCTATAAGGCTTATGCCAGACCTCAGCAGTTTCAGGAAAAACTATAAAATCAGTCTGAATTTATTTCAATACTAACTGCTGTGATTCTTTCCCATTCCAATGAACCTTTTTTATTTCATCACTAAACTTAAGGCTAGTGTTTTTTTTAAAGGAATTGGTGATAGTAATCCCAAATACTGTCAGTTTCTTTATTCCTGTACATAACATAATATCACATAAAATGATGTATTAACTCATCTTCAGATGGGGGATCCCTTGTAAGCACCTTCTGCAAATACCCTTCCCAACCAAACAACACCCTCCCTCCACCAAATGTCACCCTGGTGAAGCTTCCACTCATAAGGATAGCAAGGTTTCTATTTCTCAAAGTGACCCTTCATCTCAATGCCTAAGAAATAACCCTTCAGAATTTTCAGCTAACTTCCCAATACACATACATGCATTAGAGTGACAGAAACTGCACACCCAGCTGAAAGCCACTGTGCTGTTTGCCTTCGGAAAAGCATAAAGACAGCAACCAAGGAAGGCTCGCATGTAAAGCAAGATACTACCATCGCCTAACAGCACGAGCTGCAGCGTCTCTGGTCTTCCACACATTGCTGTCACACAAAAATCTTTCACCCACTTTCCAGAAACAAAACTGTGGTGCAGTATTGGGCTGAAGTGAAAATGTCCAGACATTATTTTCAAAATCAAACTTTAAAAATTTGTTTTCTTTTGCTGATACTCATTCCATTAACCCGCTCCATAACTGAAGCACTGCACACCTGCAGCAGCTTACAGCTCCAGGGAAAAAGCAGAGGCCACTCAGGCAACTCACAAAAACAATAGTATTAGAAGTCCAATACCTTCGTGCATCTAAAAAGTAAAACTACACCTTTTATAGGCTCATTCCTACCATTTCATCCGGTTTGCTTTTCCCTCTGAGATGTCTGTGTATCTAAACGAAGTCATGTTTCCAGCAGCAACAAACATTTGACTCAGTAAAACCCATTCTCTCAAGAAAACTATTAACAACTTCAAATCATATTAATGCAAATACTGTAACACCCCAAATCACAAAAGCTACTTGCTTTGGCACGAGCAGCCTAGTTACATCATTTTGGTTGATCAGAATTTAATCACTGGATACAGGCTGTGACATTTATTAAAAGCTGGACTGTTAGAGGCTCACAGGCTGCAGCTACATGCACGCAAGAAGGAAAAAAAATTAATGGAATGAAACAGAGATTAAGTAAATGATTTTTATGCACCTGGCAATAAGCAAACATCTTTATTGCAAAACAAAGACAAGCCATGAAAAATTACAAAATTATCTTTTAATCACCAGTGAGCTTTCTACAGTCTCCTATTTGAACAGGATAATAGTTATTATGCAGACCCCTAAGCAACTGCCTCATGGGGAAGTTACATCACCAGTATGGGAAAGAGTCGCCCCCTCCTCCACTTTCCTTGGAAAGGAGCTTGGCGCCTTCAGACAGACTGAAATTTAAAATCCTACAGCTTCACCCAGCTGATCCCGTCCACTGGAACACATCTACAAGTGCCCAGGGATGGCAGGAACCACAGGAGAGAAATATGCCCTTTCAGCATTTCATGCACTGATGAGCCTTGTAACAGATAAACATACCCTACAGCAGCTAAACTGACATGTTATAACAAAGAGGAAATGCAAGACTTAAAAATTTCATCAGATTGCCTCCGAAAAAGGGAATAAATAGCAGAGTACACTGTGAATAAATTGACACTCCAATGTATCAGACTGCATTAACTGAAACCCAAGCTTCGCAGAACAAATTTTATCAGAACCAAATATTTCAAAACTAAAAATCCACAGACTTGCATGTTTGAATTCCCTCACTGGCAATTCAGAAGTACTCAGTACGACAGAAATTCTGGGCTTAAGCGTGAGATCTTTTGGAAGGAGGCAACACTTTGTTTTCCTCCAACACAACCCACACTAGGGCCCACTTCCTCTCCCATCAACAGGCAGTGCCAACACCACGATGGCCCGCAGGGCACCAAACTGCAAGTTCTGTCCGCGGGACGTGCTGTGTCCTGTGAAGGTGCTTGTGGCACTAGTGTGTCCAGTGAAAAGGCACCACCTGCTCTTCTTCATACTGTGTTAAATCATACAGTTTGATGGATTTTCAAGGGCAGATTTCTTCACTTTCCTGCTTGCCAGAAAGACGACCTTTCTGGTTTTTCCCTTGAACCTCAGACTAAGTCTGAAAACGACCCCAGCACTGATCTGGAGACTATAACGATCTTGTAAACTTGCACGTTACCAGAGCTCGCTCACGCTGAAGTGCCGCAGCAGTCATTTGTCAGGCTCATGCAGGGAGGGGAGGTGAGTGCAGGGCACCTGCTCGCCCGGCTCCTCACCCGCCGGGGCAGGCAGCTGCTCCTACCTGCAGCCCCACACCTGAGCACCACAGGAGGAGGGAGCTGCAGCCCCTCCGCCACAGCTGCTGGCGGGAGCAGGATCAGCCTCTCCAGGGGGAGGGAGCGCATGCGGACACCTGCTACAGCACAGCGTTACCGGGGATGCGAGGCCCCGCTACATCTGCAGAAAGCCTTGAGGTATTACTGTGTTTAAAGAAATGTTAGGAAAGCTATTTGATTGAAATATTACTGTAAACAGAAGGGAAAACTGAGCTTAACACACACTCTTGTGAGCAAAAACCCAAGGGTAAAAATGCCCTGCACTTAGCACTTTCACTAAATGACTGTGTAATTTAATTTCCCAGAAACCCATTAGCTTTCACAAAAGGAAAATGAAGAGCAGATGAGAGCAGTTCTTTGGTGTGAGTGGAATTTATTTAATGTAATACCTGGGGGAAAAAAAAGAAAAGAAAAGATAAATCTGAAACCGTACCAAGAGATACAAAAGCATAGTAACTAGCAAGCTTCAGCCTGCAGATTGGCACAGCAACCAGTAGCCAGGTCCGAGGTTTTCAAGGTTTTACAGGTAGGACCGACAAGAACCTGCCTCTCCCTAACAGGCCATGCCAGAGCTGGGACACAGGCAGATGTCCCCAGAACAAAAGGATTACTAGCATCTAAAACAAACAAAATGGGGCAGAGGGAGGAGAAAGAATGAGGGGGAACACTCCTTCAATTTACAGTGGTTTATATATTCATATATGAAGCAATTCTAGAAGGGAGGAAGAATCACTGAAATTTAGCTTAAAACAATTCTCCGCGTTTGAAATTTTCATTATAAAGACCAAAACACTATGAAATTCACATTATGCTGTTAGCCGATCTATAATTCTGTCTACAAAGGGCGAATCGAGCAATTAAGCACAGTGCCAAAAAGAGAACAAACATTCTTAGAAGGAAATGTAAATATAAATCTTCCATTTGCCAGGTTCATTACATGCAACTATTGGGGAAAAATAATTTAGAAGAAAAAACGAAACATACACCTATCTGAAGCAACAAGACATGCAGCTTTAGTGGGGTGAAGCAATGGCAACTCTTCGGGAAACACAGCCATGATGTATTACATATAGATGAGTCAGCATCTTGGTATTTTTAGCTTTAATAATCAAAACAATAAATGATTTGCTACAATGTAAACACAATGCTGTGAAACTGCATTACTGTAACTGCATACTGAACCAGCTACCGTCAAGTGACTTTCAAGGAACTTTTAGAGCACGGGAACTTGACAATCTATGGCTTGTGGTGGACCTGTGTCTCAGAGCAGCCCAACACCCTTGAGTACTGGAGCTGTGGATGATTTTAACTTGGCCTTTTTTACTAAGGGAAGTTTTTCTGAACTCTTAGCCTACAATACCATTTGACAGGTAATTACATGAAGCTTATTAGCTCTCCTTAACAATTTTCTTTAAACTTACTGCCCTGCTCCTGTAAAATGATATGAGCTGAAGCACTTGGTATGATCTTTGTTGTGCCCCTATTTTGCTATTGCCTTCTTTTAACATTTTCCTCTTTTTTTCCTACTGATTTCTCTGAAGGACACAAAATATTTTGTCCCCACCATTCTCAAAGTTAATCCCAATGTAACTGTGCACAAATTATTTCAGCTAAATCCTGCCATTGCTCATATCTCTGGAGATCATTTCCCTTGTGATGCCTATTTTATTCCATGTGTGAAGATCAGTAATGACTACAGAAGTCAATTCAAGGAAAACTAACTATTATTTTGCACAAGTATAAGGCCTGCCAACACACTACTCACATCTGTCCTCTCCTTTCCTAAAGGTAAGGAAAACAAGATTCCTAGCAAAAGCTATAATGGCATCATTCTTAACATTTGACATTTTAATAATTATTTACTCTTGCTTCCTTCCTTCTATTGCTTTCACCATCATAAAGCCATTTAATAGTAAGCCCTATCTCTGCAATTTCTAAATTCTTTTACTGAAGAGCTACTGAGAAAGAAAACAAGCAGTTTTCCTGAAGATCAGTTAGATTCTTAACTGAGAAACAATTCAGATCAATGCCTTCTTCTACTTGTATTTTGAAGTTCAAGAGTCTCCCCTTTTACCAAGGATAACCTTTGCAATTTAAGGCTTAAAAGGCTTACATCACCTGTTCAAGACCACCACCAATACTGGAAAGCTTACTGAAGCTTCAGCTATTTACCATGTTGCTTAAAAAAATGCCTGTAATGTTCATCTTTAAAAATACCACTGGGACACTTAACTTACAAGTCAAACAATAGATTTGAGAACAAAAACCAGACATACCAATGTCACTAGTTTGAAAGACGCACTAGCATAAGCACAGTTGCTCTTACAAACCAACACAACCCACCAATCGAGTCAATTAAGTTCACAGAAACTCTAAAATCAGAAGGCATCCCCAATCCAGATACTGAAGGCTCATTTACATGATAAATCCACAAAATGTCTTTAGTTTTACAGTAATTTAAGAGACAATTCATGGAATCTGGCTTCAACCCATCAAGCACCTCTCTACTCCTGCTGCCCTTCACTCCACGTGGCAGTTTCAACCCGACACATACCTGTTAACCACCTGCTACACTGATATGAGACAGTTAAACACTAATAGAGGGTAATACCATAATAAATGATGTATGTATATGTAATTTACTGGAAAACCCTGTTTTTCGAAGCCTGATGACAAGCCACCTGAGTGATTCAAGCACATCAAATACAAATGACATTCAAGGGCGCCAGACAACAAAGCCTCCAAAATTTATTACTTTGCTTTCACTAAGGAGTACTTTGTTTGCTTCTTTCACATTTCTATTTCAGGGTTATCCTTTATATTTACACTATAAAAAAATTATAAGAAACTATATTTTGATTAATAATCTGAACAATTTATAGCTCTAATTACTGTAACAACACTGACTGACGCATGTCTTGACTTCCCTGCATTGTCAGGTCCTCCATACACTTAATGCTGAGCCTAAAAAAATACCATGGCCATACCTAGTGCAGAGTTAAATCTGTTAGCAACATTTACCACCTCACTAGGACACTAATAGAGGTGACTGTTACAGCATCCACAGATGACAGGAAATAAGCTAGTAATTATGACCCTGCAAATGGTCTTCTACAGTGAGTAGGTGAGGCCAAAAAGATGCAAATGATCTAAAATCCTTCATTCTTTTACATTCATAGTTCCCTATGACAACAGTCCCTGGTTATCCCGGTTGACAAGTCTTTAAACCCTGTGAATAGCTCCGAAACACTCAGAGCCCTAAAATGTAACCAAATTTAACTGTAAAGCAACTAGCAAAAGAAATAATGGTAAAACAAGGAAGTATACTTTAAAGAAAAACTTGGAAAAATGATTTCTCTCTCTATTTCAAGAGACCAATTTTAACATAGCAAGCTTATATTCAACCACCATCTTTTCACTCACTATTGACTAAAATTTTTTATGACTTTTCGTCACATACGAGCTGTGGAACTGTGCAGGACACAGATGATGAACATGGAGCATGAAAGTTTTGCCTTTATCCTTTCTATCTCTTGTGAAAGGACACATACTCAAAAAGAAATGAAGTCACTCATTTCAAATTTTCAAGACAGACCAACAAAAATCTCTTAAAGCTATATTCAAGAATGATTTGCTTTCTTCCTGGCAAGCAGAAGTAGAAAAGCTCTGTAGAACAAAGTCCAGGGAATAGTACAACAGAAGATACAGTACCAGATACTCAAAGGGTCCTAGCAAAAACTGACCTCTACTTGCAACAGCAACGTACTAAAAGACAGCATAATTACAGAGAAAATCTCATATCCTTGTGAATAGTTTTCTAGAATGTAATTAAAACAGAAAGTGTTGAATAAGCAAAGATTATCCAGTCTAAATGGAGCTACAATACCACCAATATATCTTAGCCTGATTTTGTACATATCTCTATGGATACCAACAGACTATGCTAGTGCCAAGAGGATTCAGTGGTTTTACTTAAAATACAAGCAACGGCCCTTCTTTTTTTATACTAACAAATCAACAGGATAATTCTGGAATTCATTAGTGAAGAACACTAACCAATCCAACATAATAGCTTTACTTCCTCTGCAAAACACTTCAAAAAATATCTAAATGAATATGGAAATGCATCTTTCTGTGGTAAATTGTTCATTATTGAATCATTATCAACTCTTGTTAGACAAAATTTCCCTCTTTTGCAATGTACAAGATCATTAAAATGTTTGAGAGCTCCATCATGAAAGACAGTGCCACTTTATAATACGCTATCTCTTCAGGCAAATATGCTTACGGCTGAACATAATACACAAAATAACAACATCCCCTTGACACACAATTTTTTCTTTTAATGGTGCTCTTAAGTGTTGACAGCAACGGTGAAATATGTTGTTTCTCTTTCTTTTTTTTTTTTTTAATAGTTTTTAACTATTTCAGAGATGTATTTCAGTCATGATAAAATATTGGGAAGGAATGTGTTTCTTAGGTATCCAGCTTGCAACCCCAGATGCTCCATCTTTCTATTAGCCTGCCAAGATACTGCCTATAAGCTCATCAAGTTCATGTTCTTAGCCTCCACCTCCTTTCAACATCACAGACTAAAAAATCATCTACAGTGGCTAATAAAATGGATGTTTTCATCCTGTTTATAAGAATGTGTCTGCAATTTGATACTAGACAAAAAACATCTACAGTTACACAGTTTAAGAAACTTAACAAGGAATCACATTTTCTTTTCAATAATTGATATAAACACAGAGGTACTACATAGAACACTACTACTCAACATTTCTATGTAACTTTTATCATTACTCTCTTCAAGCTTTCAGCATCAACTTTGGATACACTGCAAAAATTCCTGATGTGAAAGCATGATATACAAAGCTGCATCCTTTACTGTAACAAAAGTAAAATGAATATAATTTGTGTTCTGAAAAGCCAAAAACCACAGGTGGAGTATTTTTCAAAGCATACTTTTAGGGTTTTGAGGTGTACATTTCTTACAGATACGTACTGAAAGCTTTCTAGAACTCTTTACATACAGAGTGAAATGAAGTGCTTGCTATTGCTCCAACAAAATAAAATCTGCAACAACTGCTAGCCATAAAGCATTACAAAACTATTTCATCTCACAACTGCTCTGAGTAACTGACACATACACATCTTGCAATTCATTAGATCTCTCTACAAAACAATCTCTATGGAGTCTTGTTCTCAAATCTGTATTAACGATGTAACTTACTATGTCCAATGGAATCACTTAGCCATCTCCTCAGTAAAACTGAAGAACTAAGAAGATAGTTTTTCCAGGTATTTAAAGGCATATATTGTTTAGAAATGGGATGGCCAAAAATAAAACCATGAACAATTAAGTGAACAGATAACCTCTGGCAATACAAATTTTTCAAAAATTAAACTTTGCTATGTATTTTCGCAAAATAAAAATCAGTGTCAACTACAAAGCCTAGAGCCATTCCATAACTGCTACCAATCAAAACACTGGAGAAGCAATTGAAGGAACTTGCCTTTTTAGACTCTTGTATTTAAGAAAGGACAAAATATTTGAAACCATATTAGGGGGACGCTCTACTCTGCTTTATCAAAATAACGAAGGGAAACTACATTTAACTTTACTGTCTCCAAATATAAGTATCACTAATCAATTGACATGCAAACTAAACAAAGACTACAGACACTTTTATTTTCAATTTACACAGTTTTAAGTTCACATACGAAGGTTTAAACGAAATTTTGATTTCAGTAATAGCTGTGCTTTGTCTCCTCTATTTGAGAGAAATTAGAAGTAGTAAACAAAGACCTAGCAAAGTAGAAAGATTTCCAAAAGAAATTGCAGACCACCAGGATTTGGATTTAGGTAATCCACTTAGATTACCATGGCTATGTCTTAAAAGGACAATACTGCGATCACAAAATAGGTCATGTCTACAAGACAGAATTTATAAGTGAAACAATGCCAAATGCACAAACTTAGAACAAACATTCAGAGTTATCCCCAGGTTTGAGATGCAAGAAAAAAGAAACTGTGCCAAAGTCACGTACTGCTGAGCAACAAATATTTTAAAATCAACATTTTTAAGCTCTAACCTGGAATAGGAGAAGAGATTCAAAAAATGCCATCAATACATTAACATGTTTCAGGTAATACAAAAGCGCAGGCAATGAAGAAAAAAGCTTTCAATACCTAAACCTACCATGTAATACACATTTTGCCAGTTTCAAAAATAGAAAATGTTGGACACCCACAGGCGTGGACACAGTAACAGCATTTGCCTCGCAAAAAAACAAGTTTGCATCTAATAGTCAGAAGTGACAATGTTCCTACGACAAATATCAAAGAAATTAGAGAACTAAAAGTAAGAGGTAAAACCTCAAATTATTAACTGAAAAAAACCTAAAGTAAATTGATAGGTGGTTCAGTAACTGACAGCGTTAGAAAAACACACTTTTTTAATGTTCAAATTAAAAATGTCTATAGATGTCTTCTCACAGAAGTTAAGGGATGGTCTTAAAATCATTTAGAATTCTCACAAAAATCTAAAAATCAGATATAAACACATCCGCTTTCTAGATTGACTCAAGGAAATCTAGGTCATTCTTCTAAGAACTCCTGGCCAATGCCTTTATGAGGAATTTGTCCAACATAAATAGATTTCAACAGGTAAGTCAGTATTGCTACAAGAAACAGCAACTTCCAGATGCTTGACATGTCAGGCCTAGACAAGGGAATGAAAAATGTCTCTTTCTGACCAAAGAGGCTTTGAGGGGATACTCGTAAAGAATTACCTACTTACCCATCAGATTTGAGTTCATGAAAGGTGTCGGGGACAATCCTTCATGGGGCCCTAATCGACTGTCACTCAAGTGATCACTGTAATGAGGACTGTCTGCAAAACCCTAGAGAAAAAAAAAAAGAGACCAGAGTATTAAACAGATTATTTGGCAGCCCTGCTAATTGAGTGTAATGACACTTTCCTAATTAAATGTGTGGAGTCACAATTGGTCATTAATCACAAAAGTTGGCTTTTGGGTCTATCTCACAGAAATTACTCCCTGACCATATCTTACCTTTTCCCCTCTTTCCTTTCTGCCCCATCAAAAGGAAACCACATAATTTCTTAATCAGCTGTGTCCTCGCGGACAATATTTCTAGAAATTGATAATACTGAGATATGTTGATATTTGAATCCTCTTAGTGATAAGTCGCTCACCACTGAGAGAACAGAATTAGTCTGAGAACTCAAAACTGATTCCCCCCTCTCCCCCCCCCCCCAGGTTTCTCTTTGCATTAATAAAACACAGTAAAAAGGTCAGGAAGAGAAAGGGCTTTCCTGATAATAGGAAAAAATGTTAGTGCAACTGAGAAGAAGGAATTCATTTCCCCTTGCAGCCTGCTATTAATGTTACAGATTAATACGTATTTTGACCCTATCACATTACTAAATGGCATAGCTCACTGACAAAAAGGTTTACTTCCAAACAGTGATCAAATAAACAACTTTGTCACCCGATTTGAAAACAAGCACTCAAACTGAAAAACTGTTTTGCAAATCTGTTTTGCACTTTTCTAGCATTTGTACAGTAAACTTCGCAGGCTTGGAGCAACCCTTTCGCAGTCCGGAAACACTGGCTAATTGAAAGCTTGCACCAAAGGTACAGAGACAGAAACCACAGAAGCCCTCGGATGCACACATTATTTCATTAACCCAATTACTTAAAATCCTTTTGTACATTTCAAAACGCTGTCTGCTTTTCCATATAAAGGTATGAACATGGAATTTGCCATTTGGACTAATCAGAAGCGCACTGAATCTCTTACTCTGTACCAAAACATGACAGACCTGACACTCAAAATTGCACTTCCTTTGTAGCCAAAGTTTTGAAAAACATTTTGTTAACCTTATCTTGTAATTCCCACTTACTAATTTCTCGAAGTCTGGCAGAGAGAAACCTAAAGCTAAGGCCCAATTAAAGGGGAGGGAGGTGGAAACTGTTCACAGCTACCAGAAACCATCCCAAATGCCCTGGGTTCTAAAATCATCAATCACTGAACATTTATCATTTTTGCAGACCATAGGCTCACATTCAAGACAACATTAATGGGGCTGAAACAGGCCTCACTATCTTTGCAGGCGTGCTGTCAGTTCTACCAAAGGGCTAGTAACTGAGGGCTGAATAACTGTCAAAACACTACTGCTGCTTCTGGATGCACATCACAACTCTTGCTGCTATTTGGCTTTAAAAGTAATCTTCTGGGAGTCCCAACTCCCATATGAATCTTCAGCTGACTTTATCTACTTCAGAATCAGTGATACACATGTGATAGGCATTCAGAAACAATCTTAGTGACATTTACAACTTGGTTATGACCACAAGGGTGTCCTCTGGTAACCATGACCTAGCCCCGTCTGTCAGACAAGCAGCATGTAGCAGCAGCTGCCGAGGAAATGGAGTGGCTCCCAGCTAAGGTCACCACATGTGGTTTATTTTTATGCTGAAATAAAACAAAAAAGAAATTAGAGCTGCTGAACGAATTAAAAAATAAAGTTCCTAAATAGGTAGTTTCCTATTTGGCTCTCTGCTTATATTGTGGGGGTTTAACAACCTTTTTCCCTAAGATAATACTTCAACTATATATATTTTTTAAGTAAAAAATTAGAAAGGACACTACCGATGATAAAAGAGAGTCTTTATCTCACACATTCAGAGTGGTGCGTAGATGAGCCCCAGAAACTGACACCTTCAAGAGATCTTTATTTAAAAATAATAAAACTACTGGAAATCTAATAAGAGTCATTTCATACATGGTTATACATCATACAGTACAACCTCCCGAACACACAAAGATTAGTAATGCCCCTCCCCAACTCAATATGCATATTCCCCCCCAAAAAAATAATTGAGGAATTGGAGAACCGGATGGGCAGTTTACACAGAAAGGAATGTCCCCTCTTCTACTGTCAGAATTCCTTCAAATAATCCTCTACATCACGTTCTTTCCGCATATCCTCTCACTTTCCCAATTACCACAGCATCAAAATGACATTTCTACACCACTAGACAAATCAACTACATCTACCTGAAAAAATGTTTCAAGTCCTTCACAGCACTAAACCCATAGAAAACAGAACATTTACTATAGAGGAGGGAAACGTACTACAGCATACACAAGCACAAGTGTTTTTTCTGTGCTTGGCTTAAATTCCTAAAATTAATTGTCAGGCATTTTATTCTTTGTCACACAGTACAGAATTTACACTTGTGCAAAGTGTAACCTCTCTCAGCCTTCATCTACAGTAGACCTACATAAAGAGGTCTTCACTTGGCTATCAACCATAACATGAGTTATTCAGATACTTAGTGATGAGTTATGGATTATTAGCTCAAGCAGCAGAGTTTTCTTTTGGATTAGAAACCCTGGACTGATTCCCATATAACTCACCCATACTGAATGAATACGAAATAACCACGAAGACATGCATTTTAGCAAATCTCTTCTACACTTCACAAAAGCAAATTAAGCAAAATCTGAAGAATTTTAAGGACAATGATTTACATTACACAGAGGTATTTCAGAGCATTCTTCACATATAAGCTGTACTTCAAATAAAACTGCATTTGTGGTATCATTCCTTGCTTCTACATCTGTATTGGTAACTTACATAATAAACTACGTAAAGTTCTACTGGGGAGAGCTGTAATCAGTCATATATAAAAGCTTTAGAAGCTTCCAATAGCTTCTGAAAAGCTACTGGAAGCTTCTAGACATACAATCAAGGCTTAAAAATGTATTTAACAAATACGATAGTGCAAAGGGACAAGATGTTTACTGCTTCAAGAGGAATGCAGTTGAGATCCCTAAAAACTCTGCAGCAGCTATAAAGGACAGTGGCTTATTAAAAGGATATCCCACTTGTGTGACTGAGTAACAAAGACAAAACACTATCAACTGGCACCTGAACTCACCTCTCACAGCAAAAGCAACAGAAGGTTGTGGTGGGGATTTATACGCACCATATACTATCACAGTCACTTTTCAAATCTATGTTTTAAAGAAGACTCAATAATACAGGCAAATCTCATTCTTTCTTTCTGAGAAAGGAAGGAAATTCCAGTTCATTACAATTTTGAAGACTGTCATCTGAAAGGGGACTCGCTTGATCATAGCTAGATACTGACTCCAAGGAGAAACAGAAGCTAATCAGTTATGCCAAAAGCTATTCTCCCCATGGGAAGAGCTTTTCAGTGATACATAACTCTGAGCTGGCTCTGCTGGAACAGGCTGGTGATGTCATTTTTGGACCACAGGTGAGCTTCCAAAGCTCTTTGGAGCATTGCTACCTACTGTTACCTGCGAGGCAAGCTTGACATAGAAAAGCTGGAGACACTTCACACTGAGTACACATCCCCACTTCTGCCAACTTTCCTCCCCAGCAAACATACCAATGGATTAGCATGCATCAGAGCACACAGTTTGAGTATTTAGCAAATAACTAGCAAAATGTCTGCAAAATAGGAGTTACTGGTAAATTTATTTTCTGTTCTGAGCACCCTATTCTTAAGTGATGGCAGATAGTTGGGGACATTTTTCTGTTTACAGAAAGCAAGCTGGTTTTGACTACGATAACTTTCCAGTATCTAAAGGGTGCCTCCAAGAAAGCTGGAGGGGTACTTTTTACAAAGGCATGAAGGGACAGGACGAGTGGGAATGGCCTTAAACTGAAAGGGGTGTGGGGGGAATTTAGATTCTTCCCTATGAGTGTGGTGAGGCCCTGGCACAGAGTGCCCAGAAGCTGTGGCTGCCCCATCCCTGACAATGTTCAAGGCCAGGTTGGACACGGCCTGGAGGAACCCGCTCTAGTGGAAGGTGTCCCTGCCTGTGGCATGGGCTTGGCACTACATGAGCTTTAAGGTCCCTTCCAACCCAAACCATTCTGTGATTCCATGATTAGATACCATAACTGCAAACTCAAAACCATCTTGTTCTGACAACCTCTTACATAGCTACTACAAAAGCAAGAAGGAATGCAAAACTTTTCTTTCTGTACAATAGTACAGAGCCTCAGTAAAGTCTAATTGGGGCTGACTGTTCCCTTGTATGCTGCTGTATTTTGTAATGTTGACACCATTCACTCTGCACCTGGATTTCAATCTGACTGCATGTTTGTGATCAGAAAGACAAAGTCAGACATGTCTACAAATAAAAGCAACAAGTATCATCCATCAATAATACTGTCATGAAATGCAGCTGTAATACTACTGCTAATTAGCTCTGCAAAGTAACTGAGTAGCAAAGGCACTCTCAATGTTGAATGCTCTAACATTTTATCAATTTTTCAGGTATTTCACTGGATTAGAGTGATGTTCTCTAAGCAACAAACACAATCCAAGCAACCAAAACCAATCAACAGTTGCAACAGTTTTCATTCCCAGTTCTTCTGCATAAGACGCTCCAAGTGCCCAAGTAATTTAGGCTTTACCAGGAGGATGTCCCATGCACAGGTATGCTAACACAACTAAACCAATTAAAAATGAGACTGTTTACAAAATCATAGATAGCTGTATGTAGGACACATGAAAATTATCATACAGAATGTATTAGTCAAGAACAGAGAAACTACACTCCCTCAGCACATTTATCCTACCAAACCATTAGGGAAGACCAAATACAATGAGTCAATGCCCCATTTTACAAAATAAAACAGTAATGAACCTCTTAAAACTCAGTGTCTGTCAATGAACATTAAAGTTCTGACTTTTTGGATTAAGTCAATCAGAGAACTCACCTAAGAACAAGCCAAAAAGCTTTCTCAGCTCTCTCTTTCTACTCCTTTTCCTTGCACTGGTTGAAGGGCTTCTGGAGGAGTCACTCTCTCCTTTTTGCTTCCATTCAAAAACATAAAACTATTGTCTCTTACTAATTATTTTCTGAAATCACACCAGGATTTGTCCATGCTTAAGAAAAACTGTACTCCTGACTCCAAATTGGTTGGTTGGTTTTAAATAAGCACAACACCTTATTTCCATTTTGGAGTAAAATCTGAACACTGAAGGGAGACACTGTAACTATATGGCACACTATTTTCTCATGCATTTATTGACTTAACGGAACAACTTCTTCCCATACAGTCAGCTACTTCTCAGCATTTAATTTGCCCAAGTCCATAAAAGTAGAGAACATGGGCTCTTTTTCCTTGTTCCTTCTCTCTTACCCCAAGTCCTCTCCTACACAAGTCCCTGCAACCAGACCAAAATCAGACCCAGCTGTAGCTCATGACCAAGCTGCCAGATCAGTAAGTGGGTATTTGCATTCTAGCAACTGACAATATAGCGCAATTACTGCCTTTAAACTTAAACCATTAAATTTTCACTAAAATGAATGGCTGACTTCACAGTTTGACGTGGCCAAAAGATTAAGTTTAATAAATGCTGCTTCCGATTCCTTGAGTTCTACAAGTTTGGCTGACCTTAACTAACAAACATTCTTTAAAACTCAAGAATACTGAAGTCTCTTTCGAGCTAAATTTGGCTATGATCATATGAATCAGGCAACAGTCATCTAAATGACTAATGTATAAATGAATGACAATGAATCTACTGATGAAATACACTTTATTTTGGATTATCTGCTTCTCCAAACTAATCTGAGATTCTGAAGACAAACAAGAAGGGAAAATACTGAAGAGGGGAGGGAGCGGGGGAAGAAAGCAAGATGCAGAGACTGACTACACCCAAGAACATCGTGGTGAGTCACTGACTGAAGATTAGACACAAGGCTCTGGGCAATAGCCATACCAAGGTGTCCTAGCTAATTTAAAAGATTATGGATTATGTGATCATGTATGCTTCCAGAAATAAACAACCATCTTGTTCTGGAAAGAGTTATTTCCAGACACTGAGGGGGGAAGGGGGAGATCGTGTATGGAGGAGACTGATATGAACGGTAGACTCCCCACACCCTTTAGATCATGTCATCCATATTACTGCCAGTTGCCCGCTACAATGCAAAGGCTGAGACCGAGCTGAAGACCCATCTGATGTGCCCAGAAAAAAGGACCTCTCCCCTCTGCAGACTCCACGTATGCTATGTCCCAGCCTGCTCAGAACAGGCAGCGCTTCAGCCCCATCGCACTTAACTGTACAAAAAACTTGTATAACTCTTGACCAAGTGAATTAATGCAGTTAGCTGATGGAGATCACCCAACTGCAACAGAAACAAGGAGCTGTACACTTTCTAGTTTTAATTCTGATTCCCTTTCACTATCAGCAAGTATTAACATTCCACTACAATATCCTAAAACAGAAACATAGCCTTATCTATTACTTGGTAGCCTGCTACATGGGGAGGTGGGGAAAGGCAGGCACCACTACCTCAGGTTTCAGGTATTAGTGGGAAAAGTCAAGAGAGCTTTTACAAGTACCCTCCAAGCATCACCATAAGAAGTTATGTGTTTTGTAAGAGAGCTGTAAAAAATTTCATTAACTTATTTCCACACATCAAATTGAAATAGATGAAAGCTACATGTGCAGGAATGGAGTATAAGAACAACTGAAATACAGCTTGCTTACTTTATTTAACCTGGTAGAGCTTTGGAAAGGAAAGGGGGGCACAACACACGGAACAAAGAATGTACTTTGAAATAATTACTATTTTCTCCAGTTGCAAATCAATTTCCAGTAAGTTAACTTACTGAATGATGAATCTGATTTTAAACAGCTAGAACCTCCTGAGACAGCAACTATCAACACGGCATGAAATGGAACAATTCCCTGGCCATGTGAAAAACTAAAAGTCTGTGAACAGATCCCAATGCTAATTTCAATAAAGGTAACTGCCATAAAAACAAACAAAATAAAAACCAAAACACACTTCTCCAGTATGGAGAGAAAGCAGATTTTTCTAGCTCTTACCTAGGCTATAAAACAGGAAATCAAATAATACAGGTATAGCCATACACTATCAATAAACGCTTAGAGATAATACTTAAAAACCCACCTAAAGTGTTCAGAACTTAAATGTCAGAACTTGCTTTGAGAAGTGCTGCCCAATAAATCAAATTACAAAGCAAGCTGCATTTGCAAATGTGCCCTGTGCACTGAATATGGAATATTAAAATTTACTTTCAATTTTACAGTGAATCATCTTCTTACATACAAAATGTAAGAAAAGCAAATAAGCAGAAGAACCACCAAACAACCTCCATCACCCACAAAAAAATAACAAGAGACAAAAAGGACACAGATACAATAGACTTGATAACGCTTACTGTATTTCTGTATCCCTCTTGTCTTGCTATTTTAACAGCCTCCTTTCTTGTTAAGTACCTGAGATTAAGAAGTATAAAATACTATTTCAAAACGTGCTAGCTCACTACTATTATTTGACTTCTTTGCAAATGAAAAGTACTACTGGTGAAGGAAGAATTGAGGCACCATAGTATTTCAGGCTCTAATTCATGTCCGAGTTATTTTATATGCAACGGAGGGTATTACCTGTTGACAACTTGTTGACTAATGCTACAAAACTATCTAAATCTAGCAGTGGTATCTTGATCTGTTCAACTCTTGCTTCAAGCAGATATATGGCAGAGTTATGTAAATGAAAAGAAGGATAAACTGCATACATGGTACTGAAGCTACCATCTAATGTTAAATCAGGTCAAAATGTACACTCAAGCTTTTAGCGCAATGTACATGCTGGAAGATACTTAAAACACTCACCGTTCAGATTCTGGAAAAGAACAACCTCAGCTAATTTATGCTACGTTTTTCACTGGGTTAAATGATGTGTGTTTATGTAAAAAGACTATCCAGCAAGGAAATGTCTTATGAAAAATATTTTCAGATCTGCTTGGTTTGCAGACAGCAATCTAAACAGATTAAAAAATAACTTGCTCCTCTTATTGCAAAGACATGTTACAACAAAATCAAAACAATAGAAGAAAACCTCAGACAGCAGGATTCTTCATGAAATAAAAGCAATCGTTAGCCACACCGCAATAAAAACTACGGTAGATGTTTAAAGGCAATGTAATATCCCCAAAAATGTGGTAACACAAATTTGCTGCTACATTATGAGTATAAATTACAACTCCCAAATAAACTAGGAAAGCTAAAACGTTCAGGATCATCTCACAACAGGAAGCTGAAATTTTCACATGCTGCAGTGCAGCAAACATGCCATTTGGTTCAAGCACTTCAGAATTTGCCTCAGAGAGCTCAGTAGAGCAAGGCTCTCACAAAGCAGCTTTACAGTCCTCTGCAACAAACACTAAGAGCCAGCTACCCTTCTAATGCAAGGGATTATGAACACGTGCAAAAATACATCACTCTAGCTAAGGGAGGGACTTGCATACATCAACCAGAAGGCAGCCACTAAAAAAACATCATTGTTGCATATACAGAAGTAAAAGCAAGCTTGGAGAGCTGGAAGAATAACAAGACCCACAAGAGATGGAAAAGTGACACGGTATTGTATATGGGCTTCATTATAATCATTCAAGAATAAGGGAGACAATCACCACTGCAGAATTCCACTGACTTGCTAATCACCGCTCCAGAAGAGCTCCCTCTAAAAACCAAACCAAACAAAAACACCCAACCCATCAAGTTTTCCTACTTTTTCTCCCACAAGAGACATATTTTCAAGTTATTCATTTTTCTAACAAAACACTTGGCCTATGCAAAAGAGATTTTGGTCCCAGAAATCCCTAATGTCTCAACTTGTACCTTTTCACAAATTTAAGACTGTCACAGCCAACTCTAACACTGACATACACTGTTCTTTCAGTTTTACAACGCTGTTTAACTAATAGGCAATGAAAATCAAGGCTCTCACAAAGTTTTCTCAAGTTTGCAGCAGTTCTCAGCCTTCAATATTACTTCAAAACACTACTGAGACAAGACTTTTTTAGCTTTTAATATGCTATTACCAGAGACTCTTAAAATTAACTGCTATAGGATACGAGATAAGGAGCTTTTGTGAATTAGTTATTGATCACAAGATTAAAATACATGAACACCTCACCCCAAGCTCAGGGATATGACCAGTTTTCACAGTGAAGTTACCAATGTGTTTTCTCCACTTTCCCCAAAAAATGTACTCAGCCCAGTGTTCTTCAACAATTACATGAATAAATCAAAAAGAATGGGTGAACAAAGACATAGCGAAGTTTGCTGATCATAAAAAAAACATTCTGAAATAACCCTTACTAAATGTTAGTGCAGAACTGCAATGCAAGCTCTTCATAAAACTGGCAATAAAAGAGCAGATAGAGTCTGGTGCAAACAAATACAAAATGAACGTGGTAAAAAATAACTTAGTGTCATAACAATGTGGTAACAGCTCTACAATGTAAGAAATAAAAAGAGCTTTTTCTACACAGTTTTTGAAACAGTATCACTTCAGAGCTCAGTGAGGGTCAAAGTATCAAGACTTAGTAATACTTTCATTCTCTGTTCCTTTCTTGCTTATTACTATGTCATTTAGAAATTGATGGCATACCCTCATCTCAACTAATACAAGCAGTCATTAACACCCTAACTTCTGGGTTACTCAGAAAAATTCAGAGAACAGCGCCTAGAACTAACCACAGGTCAGGAGAAGTTACTGTACAAGCAGAGACCAATAGATTGTGATTCTTCAATTTGGTTGAGGAGATGAGAGATGCAGAAGTGGCATGTAAAATGCAGACGTTAAGCACATCAGTAACAACTAATCATTACTATTTGGAACACAGGAATATGGTGGAAATCACTTAAATCACTGATCAGCACACTTAAGACAAAAACATCAATATTTTTGCCAAGAAACAATGTAATTATTGCCAAAACTGTAAGCAAAGTCAGGGGGAGGGGGGGGAAATCACAACTCGCAGAGAATAATTCCACCCACAGCTGTAAGAACAACGTCCAGAAGGTCAGCTCTGCCCAGGAAACCTCCTAAGCCCTCAAGTACTGAGCATCTCAGGAGAGTACGACAGTAAAGATGGCAAAATATTTGCTCTATACTTATACACTTCCTTAAGCTTCACTGCTGGATACAATCAGAACATCTATACTGACCTGAACAGACCTTCGGCAGGAGCGGGGAAAGGAAGATCTCCTTTACTCAGTCTTCCACTATCTCAATTAATTAGCCTTAACAGGTGTGTACTTAACTATCACCAAATTCCAATTCTATTTCATTGGAAATAGCTTGTCTTTATGTGCCTTTGGAAATTCCAGTGACTACTGGGCCATCAATTTAAATTCCTAAATAACCTGGTCAATGTACTGTGACCCTTAAAGAAACACCCCAGTAGCAGGCTGCAGGCAGATTTAAAAATAAATTACCACACTCCAGATAAAAAGAAGAAATGGTACCTCTTGAGGTTTCAACTTTTCTATGTCTGTGGAGAGGTCTGAGCTTTTTCCATGAAGACTGCCATTTTCCTGTGAACAGGCAAGCAGTAAGAACAATTAGGACAAGAATACCATTCCATGTTGAAATTATGGAAAACAGCACTGAATTTTCAAGTTGAACATGTAAGACAATTATTATAACTTATTTAAACTCCATATGTTAACCACAAGGAATAACCTAGGAACACAGAAGGGTAAGTGTATCATGTACCCTACCTCCCGAGAAAATCTGATCTATATACTTACAATACAGGCCCAAACACTCATTTTAGCTTTTCCTCAAAGTCATCTGATCTGACAGCACATGAAGTAGCAGAACTTACCCTCATTCAAAATTCTGAGCCAGGAGTGCAAAGCATTTCACCAGTTGAAACAAAACCAAAAAATAAAGACCATACATTTTACCTCAAATTTATGCATGTAAACTTCATTTAGACTGGTAAATGAAGTCCAGTGCTTTTTCAGCAATTTCAATGCAGAAGAGAATTTCCTTTGTTCTACTTTTTTGCAAAAGACCATGGCCATGGGATGAATTAAATTTGTGTCTCCTAAGCATTACCAATTCTGTACACAGTATGTATTTCTAGTGTTCATGACTTTTGAGGAAAACACCAGGATGGAGCTTGCCTGTGAAAGGAATTCAGCTCTCTTTAAAATAAAACTGCTGTCATTTAAACAATATTCCAGACAACCATTCTTTATTGCTTCATACAGAGCCTCTAGAGAAAATTGCTGTGTTGGTTTTTTTTTTCAACCCCATCAAATTAGTAAGTGTACTGAAGGCCTGGGCAAAAACTATATTCATCGGCCAAACTCCCTGAATGCCTTTGGATAGACACTTCACATTGATGCTGCGGTAATCCTGACCCTGTGGGATAGGCCTTACTCCTCACCACATGAAGATGATATCCTACATAAAACCAAGGAAATGCCCGTTCCGTAACCTTAAAGGCCAGCCATTAGGGTCAGGATTACGCAGCATCACATTGATGCTGCGTAATCAACCTTAATGGCTGATGCCTCCTAAGACAACCCAACCACACTGGGATCGCGGGAAAACCTGAACCTACCAGCATATACTAGCTGGTCAGGGATCCCATCAGGAACTGCTGCCAAACAGATCAGATCCTTCAAGGACTATGAGCCAAGAGCTCAGAGCTAAACTGACCCCACTGAGAAATTTCGTGGGCAGTCCAATCTAACATGAGAATTGCTCTTGAATTTATCTAATATAGCAGGCTTTCCAAAAAGAAAATCAGTGTAGGAAGACATTGGTGAAGATAGTCAACTTATAATAACCTTTCACAAGAATTTAGGACCATTGTGGTGCTGTCCCACACAAATTCTGTTGCCTTTTGACAGGGAATTTTTTTGCTTGAGTGATGAAAACTTTGTCACCTCAATACTACAGAAACAAATGATTTTTTTTTTCTTTAAAAAGAGAAGGCAAAAAACACAAAACATTGTTTTGGGAGACAGAGGGAAGAAGTGAACCTCATTATTTCACTTTTAGTTTATAAATCAAGAGTTTGCATGCAAGTATTTGGTCTTCTCTCTAAATTTTATACTAATGCACACAAAGCTATACTATAAAATAATTAAATTCAGCTACAAATACAAGTAGGGAAATAAATCTACATGTCAGTATTTTCAAAGTCTGTAACTTTCTGAAAAAAATGAGACAGCATTAACTACCAATTGTCTAAAATGAAACGTAATTTATAATGTGTTTAGTTTGAATTAAGACCTATTAAAACTTTATGCTCCAGTTTAAAGAAAAATTAACATACTTTCATAAAAAAACCCTGTAACCATCATATGCTGTAAATAATTGGTGCTTCAGAATGAACTCTCAGCATCATCTCAAATTACTAGCATGGAAGAGAAAAACCTCTGCACTTAGCAGAAGAACAAATGCTTCAATAACATTCTGGGGACTGATTCTATCAACTCTTAACAATATACTCAGTTTGGTTAGAATCCAACTGGCTTTAGCTGAAACTGTCCTATCATAAATTAGGATTCAGCAAGAATTGTTTGCTGGGAGGGTAATTCCTCCTCCCTATCTTACCCTGTCTCATGCCCCAACACCACCTCCACTACCCCTTTTTTTTAATACGTACTATTCTAAGTCCAAGTTACAGAGACAGACACCAGACCATACAAGAATTTAAGATCTATTTTTCCAGAAGCCTTCCATAGGGCTCAAGGCAAACCTACATTTACATTTACTTTTCTTAATGATACACCCCAAATAGCAGCAACCTCTTCTATGGTTCTAACTTCTGATATACCTCTGCTAGAGCACTAACATCTGCTTTTATTACCAGCTTTAGGGTATAACGGTATAGTTTGTGGAGGGTTTAATTCTTGACCAGTGTTTGAATGCCTCAGTCCTAATCTTCTGTTACAGCAAACAACTCTCCACACACACACAAAAAAAATCACCAACCCAAAAACGACCAAAAAAACAACTGAACAGAGAAAAACCCCAGACAATAAGAACACACCCGGTACCCTGACTTCATAGTACTGGAATGTTAGCTGGCTGATCCTCTAACAAAAAAAGGTGATTAATATAGCTAATAAATTAGAGGCTCAAAATCAAGTTAGGTCAGCTTAATTTATGACTTATTTAAATTGATCAGCAACATCATAAATGAGTGCCAAAACACCAAACAATATGAGTTACTTAAAGCTGCATAATAAGATTCCAGTTCAAATGTAGAAAAAGCATCTAAAGGCTCATCAAATTACGCAGGATGTTTTAGAACAATGCCTACTTTCTGTGTTTCACAGAAATATTTCCACCACCCATAAAGGTCTCCTATCTTTTTATTAAAATTTATTCACCAAGATCAATGGAAAAAATGAGGACTTCATGATAAATCTTCCCAACTCTTTCTTCCAAAGTCAGAAGGCAGCTTTAACAATACCCAGTGAGCAGGACAAGACCTTGCAGACTATCTACTTTATTCCACAGCAAAAGAAGCTGCAAAAGAGCTAACACAGCTTTCTGGCTCAAGAGTACTGAAATCAGAACAGATTATTTAGACTAGGCCCATCAGTTCTGCTATGCATTTCTAACAATTCATTCATTAGGTACTTAGCTCACTGGCTTTTCCGGGAGTAGACATTCATAAAAAGAAAATTGAGAATATGAAAGGGAATGTGATTTACAAGGGAGAAAGCTTGCTTTTGACCATTATGTTTTTTTAACAGGCAGTATTACTTTAGGATATTAGATGCTATCAAAAACCTTTAGTTCAATAAGCAGAATGGATGAAGCTGGAATGGTAACAGAAGAAGGTATTTAAAGAGAAAAGCCCCTCTCTGACATGACAAACACACACTATAGCTAGCTAATGATAATGGAAAATGTTCCCTACACTTTGCAAATAAAGACACCTAAGTAATAACTTATATTTTCATTTTCTTACCATAAGGTAAATAAAACAGATATTCACCATTCAAGTATACAGTTATGTCTTTTCATAAATTCTTAACCTTTATAATTTTTAGCCTCAGAAATCTGAATCACTATAGCAGCATATCAAAGTCAAAGTCTCTAAAAGATGCCAATCTGTCATTTAAAGGATCTAACCCTTCAAAAACATTGCCAAATCATTTGCTGATTTTCACTGTATATTCCCATAAATTTTGCCTATAAATTACTATGTGGAAACCTTACCCTTGAAGATTCATATGAAGGACTTGGCTGACCACTTGTTCCCCAGGATGTGGCACCTGTTCGCTCATCCATACCTAGCAATAAAAAAAAAAATATAGACCTATTAGAAAAGACAGCAAAAGCATAATGTTCTCTGATGCAACCTGAAAGCAAATTTATCCGCTGCCATATACTTAAAGCAGTATTTCCAAAAGCAAAACTTAAGATGAACAGTTTCCTCATTACTGAAGCTGGCTACAAAGCAACCTACTCATTTGGACACCTGCAGCTGCTGAAAACAGGAGCATAAAAAGTCAAGATGATTTGCCAATCTACAGCGTCTGCCCTATCCAATCCGTAAGAAATTAGCATCAGTAACAAAACAAGCATAGCAATGTTAGCGTGGCTTTCCGCATAGCTCGATTTATCCTTCATCTTAAGCAGTGAATATTGCAGCACATACTGTGAAATGTATACTTGTTATCAACTTTTTGCTTTCATGACTTGTGTAAGTATTGTAATACGTGCAAAATTATTTTTCCTGCTTGTTCTTTATGTGACATGCGAGATACTTTACCATAAGGGGGGGAAAGCAAGACAGACTGGTTATATTTCAATGCCTTAAAAAAGAGTCCCAACCACCACAGACACTCATGGTGTCTGCCCTAGTAAAACAGGAATCTGTAACGGTTCTTTTAGAATCAGTTCCCTTTATGCAAATACACCTTTCAGCTCAAAAGAGAATGGGGAACAAAAAAATAGGGAGTCTTTAAACCCTGTATCAGAATAACTATCCCTTGTATATACACATATAATTTATATCCTGTGTTCTAGCCAACAATTACAAACACTGTTGCCAAAAATTTCCCTAATTACTTTCTATTGAATTTAATAGGTCAAACCATCTTTAAACCACATTCCAAAACAACTGACTGCAAAAGTATCTGAATTCCTGTAACCAATTCCTTCATACAGGATAAGGTTACTATTCAAGTAATCAAGTTCCTGATTATCTGTATCACAAGGTATTTTTATCAGGAAGGAACACTTCCATCCTAAATTGCAGACTTCCACATGCTTCAACCTACAAAAACACAACTCATTATTTCCCTGTCACTCAAACTCATAAAGAGTTTTGATATAAAGCATAAATTCTTTACTTGATGTATAGTATAAAGTATTTATTAAGCTTTACAAAGTAATAATTTATCAATAAGAACTGAGTATCACAATTTATACATAACAGCTGAGTGCAAGTTACTCTATGAATCACTAAACCCTAATTTTATACTGAAACTATAAAACTTTCACACATGCCTCTCAGACGGGCCGCACTACAAAATAAAATACAAGTAAACAGTGTAAATAGCTACCTATGGAGTAATAGTATGCTAATATTTTTCTTTATGAAATTCTATTAATTTTTTCTTTATGTGTTTTTCAAAGCTACAAAATACTGTCCTGACAAAGCCTGCAGAAGGCATGTTGAACAGAGTTCACAGCACAATCACCCAGGTGAAAGCTACAGACACCTTTCGTGTACTGCAGGGAAGATCCTCATGGCTGGAAACGCAAAACCACCACTACATTGAGCCAGCAGTTCGTGGAAGTTCACTGCTTTGCAGCTGACAGCACTGTTGTTGTTTCATTGTAACTGGTCCAGGAGCTGAGTAAAAAGTCGTGGCTGGCACTGACAAAGGCAAAAGTAATCTTTTGGCACAACTGACTCCTTTCTGACAGAAACAACAGCGCTAGTAATCCAGTGATCATCATAACAAGTCTGCCAGTGCTTTAGTTTCAAAAGAGACATATACTGGAGGGAGGAAGAAAAATATCTTCCTGAAAGACAAAGTGTTTGGGAAAGTCTAAGACACAGTACAGTGTATCAACCCACTTAGGAAATAAGCCAGCAGATAATGGCTATGCAAAGAGTATTTAGATGCACGACCCTGACCAGTAAACATGTTATCATGCAAAACTTTGAGTCAGTGGGGTGTTAAGGACCCACGTTAAAGATCTGCTAAACTAGCACACGTATAGCTAAAAATTCTCATAATTCTAAATTTGAATTATGTAAATAACTTCTTTTAGAGAAACTGCTCTAAACCAAAATGTAACAGTTTAAGATGGGGATGAAAAATAATGTCTAAATAGTGCCCAGAACTGGTTCTCTAAAAAAGCCCAGTAGGGTTAGCTGGAGTACTGAGGAGTATCAGCACACTTCCCACTCCTGCCAGGTGTCTGTCTCCTCCTTTTCAGGCAGCACTTTTTCTTCTTTTACATGCATAAAACAGGCTTGCATCTAGACCTACCCTTTAATCAGAATTTGAACACAAGGCACACACATTCACAATTTCACTGCCTACAGAACACGAGCACTCTGACTTCCTGCTGCTTGACATCTGGATCTCACTTGGAACAAAGCTGCTGCTGCCCTCAGTCCCCATCAACACAGCACACACCAAACAAGCGGAAAACTGGCCAGCAACCCTCAACCAGGACATCAGATATGTGTCTGCAGTGATGTTCAAGGAACCTGCTCTGGTTGGTACACTAATGTATTTTCCAGTGATGGCATATTAAAAACAATCAAAGGCTGCAAGAGACAAAGACACAGAAACAAACCCTTAACAGGCCGGACACAAACAAACACCATGCACTTTAAAGCAGCTAAAGGTATCTCTACGGGAAGGCACCAGGAGCATAAAATACGCACTCCAGATGGGAGGAGAGTGGGGAACGCTCACTAAGAAAGACCACAGGGGTCAGCTCTGGTAATAAATTCAACAGTCTCAAAGCAAAAAAAAAGTGTCATCAAAGGGTTAAAGCATTTTCCTGAGAAATGCAAAACAGAATTGAGGAACTAGAGGAATCATCACCTTCATATAACCCCATCCACAAGGAAATGTGGTATCCAATTCCAGTATTCACTAATTCCTCACGGATGTTAAAGGGTACAGGAAAGCAGTGACAGTTAGCAGAGCACTGAAAACCATGCTGCACATGGAAAGGCTGCAATATCTCAATCTGTTTAGCAATGCAAAGAAGGGGGAAATACAATGACTGCATGTTATAAACACAGATACATGCAGTCAGGTAGACAAAAGTATAATGAGGTTCTAACCCCACTTCCTTTTTTCTGTAGGCACTGAGGATGGAAAGCAACTGAAATGACTCGAGCTGATTTCATAGTTCTCAAACAAAATAGGCTACTTGTACAGCAGATAGGGCACAGTTTAGCTAGGGGTAATTCAGTACGTTTGATCTCTGTTCGAGCAGACCCAGCCGGCAGCCTGTGGCTGCCCTGGCTCACCTAGCACCTCCAATGCAGCCCCTGCGGCTGCGCCAGGAAGGGCCAGCAGGACACTGCCCCCTGCCCTTGGCCAACCCTGCAGAGAGGGAGCAGCCCCAGTCAGGGACCTTAGCCAGGCAGCCGGAAAGGCTGTGTGTTCTTCACCCACCTTGGCAGGGCCAGGCCAGCCACAAGGACGCTTTCTGGCTTTATGCACTGAACTCTAAAAAGGCTTTGCTTAATGTCACTTTAAAGATGGAGCTGAGAGCATTTCAAGCTCTCCTAGAAGAAAAGCTGAAGAAACCTGTTGCCTCATTACTTCTATGCATGCATTCATGCTGAAGAAACAGGACCAAACATTTATCTAATAAAAAAATTGGATCTCACAATCAAACTGAAAGTTCTTGTTCTTGCTCATATAAAACAAAACCAACCATATTTAAAACTTATTTCAAGAGAAACAGGCTCATGTTCGCGTAAACAAGATAGGGTTACCATCTGCTATGATCTTGATCAAATAAATGATTTGACAAAAAAAAAATCACATTGTAGATTGTATACTAGGCACTCAAGGTATGAGTTTCTATCTTTCATAGCTTCTTTATCCAATTTTGTTTCAGAGTAATAATATTCCTTTAGATAAGATTCAACAACTGAAATCAATTGCAAAAAAAACAAGAGCACAAACCATAACAGCACTGATTGTATTTTGCATCTTAGACACCCAAACAAATCAATCTACCATTAGACCCTATATTGTAAAAGGTCTATTGTGAAGTATGACACAACTTATTACCTAAAATTATATTTCAGGTCTGGACTTTCCAGTAAGGGGATGCAAAGAGAAATACTATTTGATAGAGAAATACTACTTCAATTAAAAAAATAAATTTCAATAGGTCAAGACTATTTCTCAGCCTCTTCTTCTTGCTTCCAAATAGAAAATACTTCTCACTTTATGTTACACTTAATATTTTTAGTAACATGATGATTTCCATTCTAAAATAGCAGCTGAAATTTGCAAATCAGATAAGCTAGTAAAGAAAAGATGTAAGTTTCCACACATTGATTACCAGGAAAGGGGCCGGGAAGACAGGGGACAATGCTCAAAACCAAAGCCAGCTTGACAATAGACGTCATGTGGTGGGCTTAAAATATACAAAGCTAAGGACATTAATCAAATTGAGAAGAGAAATGAAACCCAGGCAACCTATCAACAGTCTAACCACTGAAGTGCTATTGGGATAAATTCAGCTGCAACGTTCTAATTAGGTAAAAGACAAACCACTTCAATTTCAAACTAGATAAATAGAGGGCTTTCTCTCCAGCCACCCCC
>JANRGW010030586.1:27717-37936 GCA_024733675.1 Psilopsiagon aymara | reverse complement strand
GTCGGTGGGTGGTGAGCAGTTGTATTCTCTTCCCTTGTTATTTCCCTTATCATTATTATTATTGGTGGTAGCAGCAGGGGTTTGTGTTATACCTCAGTTACTGGACTGTTCTTATCTCAACCCATGGGAGTTTATGGAATTCTTTCAATTCTCTTTGCCATCCCTCCGGGAGCAGGGGGGAGGAAAAGGGGGGAGTGGGCCAGAGGCTGTGTGGTACTGAGTTACCAGCTGGGCTTAAACCACAACAGCTTATTACCGCCTGTGTAGAAGGGGAAGTACAGGTATGGCAACAAGGCAATACTGATGTATCAAAATTACTGTGGATGCATGTGAATAAAGGAGGTAATGAGTGATAAGAATAAATATATACGAACTGACTGCAATGGAAGATGGCTGTTTAATCTTCAGTGTAGATGTGTAGTAGAACTGTCTTGAAAATATTAGAAGGGTACACAAAGTGAATGTGCGTTGTTGTCACCCTGACCCCTAATTTTGACATAAGTCCTCTGACTTTCTAGGTGTTTGATCTCCTCTGTTTTTCCATGGATTTAGTAGATGTTAAAGGGTGAAGCTTGCATGAAGATTAATGACAAGAGAAAAGCAGAAATAAAAGCCAGTTATTACTCCCAGTATTTTGTTAACAGTTTTGTATCTTAACAGCAGTTTGCCTTTGCAAAAACCAGACTGGTGCTTCATACCATGTTAGAACTATGAACTTGGCTCTACTTGGGGTTGTCTAGTATGTTAATATTTGCTGAGTTTTGCTGGAGGTTGTCTGTAGGCATTGATGACTCAATTACGTTTGTAATTTAAAAGACAAAATTAATTTCAGAAGTTCAGAAACTTTTAAAGAATTCTGGAATGACAAAAAATCATGTGATTTTTATGGCACGATCTAGCAGGATAGCTTAGCTTAGTCTCCTAGTCTGTTGTGGTTCACCAGCATGTTGAACAGAGATTGCATCAGTGCTTTGGCCTCCAAACACCACTGGGCTTCTGCTACCTGAAGCATACACATTGGCCATCATGCATGATCCCACTGCGTGTATGTTTGGTATATGCTGTGGAAGAGGAGACATGGCTTGGTCTTTCTGAGAGCAGGAGTACATGGTTGGTTATTGAGTTATGACAAACATAATTTTTTTGTGACATTATTTTTTATAATTTAAAATATATTTATTATGACAAAGATCATGTCTTTATGTTGTAGCTGATTGACTGGGTGGGAACACCCAACAAAAACCCAGCTCTGTCCTTGGCAATGTGGGACTGTTGCCTCACACTTACCGGTCTCAATTCATTCTTCACTTGGCAAATCAGAATGGCATAAAAGATAGCATTTTAGCATAGTGTGTCTTATTTTTCAGTGCTTTGTCTTAAGAAGCTACATCACAGATGAAAGCTAGGGGAAAAGATGTTGATGGTTTAAAACTGAATTCATTAGTTAGGTTTAGGTTTCTAAGATGTACAACCTGCTTTTTTGGCACTTGTAATAAGAGATAAAAATGCCTTTTGGTAAAGTCTGCTTGCTAAAATTTCTTGTTCAGCTAATATTATAGCTAAATTGGGTACTTTAAGTTTTCTCTGCTGTTGCTATTCAGAGAAAAATATTGTTGTAACTTGTTCTTTATTTCTTCATTTTTTTTTTAGTTATCCAGGTTACTGTTTGACTTAACAGAAGATCTTTGTTTTATGTTTCAACACTTACTTGGAATGCTTGTCAAAGTTAAATGTTTTCTTTCTTTATTAAAAAAAAAAAAGGGGGGAGAAAGCATATTGTATGATATTTTAGTACATCCTGGTTTTGACTGTTCATATGGCTTATCCTTCAGAATGCCGTTTAATTGTGATTTACTTTTCATTCCTTAAAGGTGCCATACTTGGCAGATCAGAAACACAAGAGTGTATCTACTACAACGCTAATTGGGAAAAAGATAAAACAAATCGCAGTGGTATTGAACCTTGTTATGGTGATAAAGATAAAAGACGACATTGTTTTGCTACATGGAAGAATATTTCTGGATCAATTGAAATTGTGAAGCAGGGTTGCTGGCTAGATGACATCAATTGTTATGACAGGTAAGTAAATTTTCCTATAAATTTTAAATTACTTTGTAATTTTAACCTATTATACCTGCCCATAATTTTTAAATCCTCTTCTCTGCCACCAGTACTTGAGACAAATGATAATACAGTAGGTTTTGAATAGTTTTCTTTTTAGATACACATGTGCAAACGCATGCATTTTTTTTCTCTCCTTGCATGCCTGTATTTAGGGACCCAACTTTATCGAAGTACTTTGTCTTTTTTGCATAATAGCATTCTTTACCTTTTCTTATTTACTTAATAAATATTAAAATCAAGGTATTTAATCTGTTCTTTTTTGGCCATTAATAATGGATTTTCTAATTACTTGTTATTGCCTGAATTCTTATTATTGCAGAATTCTGTGGTTTGCTTTTCCAACATATTTGGAGTAGGAAAGTCAATACTTTGTGTCTGCTCTTTACATAAACATGACAGTATTTTGCTGTTTTTATTTAACAGCTCACCTCAGTGGTAACTGACCACTGAATATTCTAGAGTTCCAGAGCTTTTTTAGTTTTTTGGGGTTTTTTTGTTTTTTTTTTTTTTTTTTAAGAACAGATGGTCTAGCAAGTACGCGTGAGCAGTAACAGCAGGACTTGAGGTTTGTTAGATATGGGCTGAATTAAGGTCGTGACTCTCTTAAGAAATGGCATTACAGTTCTCTGAAGTAATGTAGTAAGTTTTATTTGACCAAAAAGTAGTTGTTTGGAAAGGGAGAGAAGAAAATAAATGCATAATGCATCTTCATTAAAATGTACCTAGAATTTGTTTTTTTAGCAATATTTTAGAAAATTCTCTTCTTGTGTTTCTTAAATGTTGAATGAGTAGAAGAAATCATTATAGTAATTTCAACCAAATAAAATTTCCCCACGCACTAGGATGTTTTGTCCTTTAATGACAGTTTAAAGCTAAGTTGAACAGTAGTACTGATTTATATGTTTCTCAGAGAAGTAGCATCTGCAAGCTTGCTTGCACAGCATGATTGAAATTCAGCTATGCTGGAAGGCGAAGGACAATTTTAAAAAAACCTTATTCATTGCTACTAATATCTAGTAACTGTGAGACACTCAGGATGGGAAAGTATTGGTTTGTTCTTGTTCTGTGTGGGTTTTCTGTTGGGCGTTTTTTGTGGGTCTTTTTTTTTTAAATCCATTCTTAGTTGTGGCATTGCAGAAGTGAGGTATTACAGTTTCTGAACTAAGTTCATTTCTGCTAAATGTAAAACTTCCAGGATGGAAATGGAATTTTTCAATTTTGGAAAAAGAATTAGGTTCTGTGCTTTTGTTATCCCGTTAGTTTCACATGATATTAAATTCTTCCTTGAGCAAACTAAAAAAAAAATGGAATAAGAAATAAAATGCAGGAAGGATGGGAAGGAAATAGTTAAAATTTGAGTAAAAATTTGTCTGGCTTTAAGACCTCATTAGCTGTAACTTGTAAGAATGCATGCTGCAGCGTTCATCTAAAATATCCATTAATAAACAAAATCTTATCTCTGGGAGTGAAGAGTGGTTTAGTGAACAGTGAGTTACAGTGTGATAAACTCTAAACAACTGCAGATTAAGAGCATCGAAGAATAAATGTTTCATGGAAGTTACAGTAGAGTGTAATTGTAATAGCTGGTTCTATAAAATAACCCTAATTTTTGAAGCTGAACCCAAAACTTTTTTGACAGTCTTCAGCTGCATTTAAAATCCTCAATTATTTCTGCAGGATTTTCAGATTCTTTTCTTTCTGCTGTCAAGTTGTCTCCTGCATGATGCCTGTTTTTCTTTCCTGACTTGAATAGTTTCAGCTTATTTGTTAATAGAGCTCCTTTCTGGCAGTTAACTCATGGGGTGAAATAAGCCCTATCCCTGAGCATAATGTAGGAGGGGAAATTGCAGAAATTTTGTCATCTTCTTTTTTTTTTTTTTGTTTTTTTCCTTAAGTGAAATTAAAAAATTCTCCATCTCACTTATGTCCAACCCTTACAACCCTGTACTGTGAGATTATGTTTAAGCACTAGCCGTTTGATCATTTGTCCTGTTTAAATCTAGAGTGCAAACTGTTCTTCAGTACCCTGTTGGTGGTTTTCTTTACCTTTTTCTTAAGAATCATGAAAATGTGCTACTTCAGTTTTAATAATATTTCATTGCAGTACAAAATAACAAAATTTTAATTTGTTTCTTCAGGTTTAAGTCTTATTTGGGAAGTATGTTGTCCAGGATTATTTAATGAAATTCTCTTTAAATTTTAAATGCAAGTGTATGTTTTCTTTTAAATACCACCCTCCCTCCCAAATTAAAATTAATAATATTTTTATTTTTATCTTTTATAGGAATGATTGCATCGAGAAGAAAGACAGCCCTGAAGTGTTTTTCTGTTGTTGTGAAGGCAACATGTGTAATGAACGCTTTTTCTATTTTCCAGAAATGGAGGTCACGCAACGTAAGTTAGTTTGACGCATTTGTGAAGGAGCGGCTTTTCTGCGTCCAGAAATACTTAATAGTGTGTATGTTGAGTAGATGAATTTTCTGTTGTGGTGTTTCTTTCTTGCCAGAAGGTTTCTGATTCCTGCACAATAGTGCTGCGTGCATTCGCATGAAGACCCTAGAAAATTGCCAGTTTGTGTCTTCCCTTTTGAACAGTCTCTGTACTAGAAGTAAATTGTATTGATAAAAGGTACTTTAGCTCTTTTCTCAGGGTGAGAAGGAAGGATAATCTGAAATTATTGGCTGTTTTATGATACAGAACTTACTGTCAAATCTTACCTAAATTGTATAGTTAAGCTTCTGTAAGTGTCCATAAATCATTGGGCTAAAAGCTGTATCATTCTTATATGCATGTACCAGCCTATGAATGCTCTTCTTCTTGAAACAGTGCTCTATTTCTTTGAACTAATTGGACCTTTGAGTTCGTCTGTGAATTGACGCAGTAACCTTTAGAAAGGGGGAAAGGATTTCCTCCCAGGTTACAAAGAAAATCAGATATCCAGACTTAAAAAAATATTGTTTAAAAAAGCCCAATAACTAAAAGATTATTTGATTATTCTTGCATATTTTCTTCCACTCAGTAATCTAATCTTTATTAGAAAAATGAATAATGTTAATAAGTGAACTGGAAACAGCAGATGTCTTGTGTACCAAATTGCCAGAGGAAGTTGTTTATGAAATTAAATAACAATCTCTGTGAGATTAAAATGGCCTTTGTTGACCCAAGAGATATTCTTGTCATTTTTGTCAGTGATACTGCAAAGGTAATAATTGACATTCTTCTTCACCGTCATGAAAGCTCTTTTGCTCCAGAGGTCTGTCTGTGGCTGCCCCTGTGCCAGCTGCCTCTGAGGCAGGGTTTCTCTGGAGCCTGTCTCAGGGCTGCATGGAAGCGTCTTCAGCTAGAGAACTTTTACTGTTAGCAGGTCAGCACCATGTAGGGATGTTGGCAGATTACGTCTGGTGTCTTCTTATTAATGCCGTATTATTGTATATATTCCAAAGATTAAATCTCTTTGCTGGTTCTTTTTCTATTCATTAGGTGATGGCATTCTTGCAGCCTTTTAAAAATACAGACATCTGTTGCACACTGTAGATACGCAGAGCTTAAAAGCACAAGAAGGGTTAGATGGGCTGATGTGTAAATCTGGGGACCTAGATTATTTCTTTCCAAGATGCTACTTTTTAATAAATATGAATCTGTTTCTATTAGAGTATTTAATCAAGTATTGTTATCCTGTTGTGCTGATTGCAAGAATTTTTATAAGATCAGGATGCTAGACATCTCAAACAGTGGATGTTCTTTGCTCTTTAAAAGCTGTGTCCTTTTGGGTTTTTTTTTCTTCAGCAACTTCCAATCCTGTTACACCTAAGCCACCTCTGTTCAATACCTTGCTTTATTCATTGGTGCCTATAATGGGAATTGCAGTGATTGTGCTCTTTTCATTTTGGATGTATAGACATCACAAGCTGGCATATCCTCCAGTACTCATTCCAACCCAAGTAAGTCCCTGCATTATTTTGTTTTTTTTTGAACGGTAGAACCACTTTCTGAAGAGGGGAGAAAGGGGTGTGCATCTGTCACGTGGCTGAAGTCTTCTGTTACTTTCCTGATTTAAAGATGCTAATGCTTGCTATCCACAAAAGCAGAAAATTAAGCTTTACTTAAATAGCCCTATCTCTTTAATTAATTGGTCTTTGAATGTCTGAGAAACTAAATGTTTTTACACATCTATGTGTTTTGGAGGAGAAAGACTAAACACAAAACTTCAGATGGCAAAGGTGCAGTAGATGTAGGAAGTTCAGCCTCCCACATAGTTAAAAGGACGACTTGTCTGAAAGTTGTGTACAGCTGCACTCAGGTACTTATGGTTGAGCTTTATTTAATGTCTAGCTTAAAACGAAAGTGAAGGAGAGATGCTAATTCGTAATGGCAAGTTGTAGTGAATAGAAAATAATAACCAATAAAAGCTTAGTTTTTTTTATAAAAAATGTGACTGGGATACAGGTATCAGCTAAAGGGAAAATAAAGGAAATCTTCTGTTGAAGCCTAGTTTTAAGGCTTAGCTCAGCTCATGGCCTTACTCTGATTCCTGTAGTCTTTTTCTTCTTGTTTGTTTACGTATTTCTCTTTTGTCCTAAATTTTTTAGCTTTAGCAGTGTTTGTGTTCTACTTAGAAAATATTATGATTGTGGTCTCCAAATTTGAGGCATCAAAACAAACACTTTTTGGCTGTGTGTGCATAGTTCCTGATATTGCATGGCTCCTGTAGGTGTATTGCTGATTCTGTAGGTGTACTTAGTATTAATACCAGAATTCCTCTTCTTTCAGTTATTTCTAGAGATTCAGTTGAGATTAGAAGGCTTTTATGAAAAGAATTAAAACAGTAAATTGTTCAAACCGAAGTAGGAAAGACAAACAAAATGTGGTAGTGAAAACAGGTTAACAACTTACCTAGGATCCCACGCAACTTGGGTTTTTGCAGTAGGACTTGAACTTGAGCTTCCCAGCTCAGGGCAGTGACCACTTATAATACATTGTCTCTCGTACAGTGGTGCTATTTAGGATAAATAAAATCAAAACACTTGCTGGTTTTTGTAGGATTGCATTTAAAAAGGATTAATATGTATCTGCTCTGTACCTCCAGCTTCTGCGGTATTTTCAGTGTTAGTGCTTGATTTCGGGGTGTTCGGGAAGAAGTGTTGCATGTCATTGATACATAAAATTGTTCTGATTTCAGTTTAGTAGTAATAGATAACGAAAATTTGGGGGGAAGCAGTGGGCATATGTTCTTGCCAAATGAAAAGAACATAATTTAGAGGAAAAAAGTATGTTTCCTGTCCTTGCGAAAGTATTGCAGATCCTCAAACTTCATGCAATCTGTTAGCATAATTACTTCATCCATCTAAGTTTTTATGTATTCAGGACTTGATATCAACCTGGTAGTCTTCACTGTAAGAACAAATTCATAACTTCATAACTGCTAGTTCAATGAAAAAATTCAGCAGGTGGCTTCCTTTCTAGACTTCAATAAGTAAAGGATAAAGTGATAGAAAAGCAAACAAATGTTAATACGTGCGAGAGATCAAGAACTGGAATTTTTATCATCTTTCTTCTTTCAGCAGCAGTTCTTTTCTTGCATGGTTTGTTTGGTGCAGGAGTGGACACATCATAAATTTTTAATAAATAGGGTAATAACCTGTTTTGTTAATACTCAGATTGTATCTTTTGGGATAAGTATATGTTGGTGCTTGAGCTAGTTATGGTGTAATAACATTTTTCTTATCTTGTGGTGAATAGGCATTAAGGTTTGATGTGGAAAGTCAGGAAAAGCTGCTTCTGCCTGAAAAACGAAATTAAATTATTATGCAAATAGATTATATAAATATTCTTCCATATGCAGCAGAGCAGTGTTTCCCACTTTAAATTTGATTAGAGCTGATTTGAACAGGAGGCAGAGGAAGCAGGAAGAGAGGGAAAAATATTAGCAATTTTATAACCATGAAACAAACATTTAAATATTTTTGTGATTAGTGTATTAAAAATAATATTGTATCAATAATTAGGACATGATTAGAGTTTGTAGGCAAATGGATTATTTTTTAAATCTTTCTGTAGCAAATGGCTAGATCACATGTATAACAGATACTTGCTAGAAAACAGTATGAGATGCAGATAAAGGTTATCTTCTACGCTCTTCTCGGAAGGTGGGGTGATGGGAGTACTTAGATACAGCAGCCCTGGTGCTAATCATTCTTCCAGTAAGAATTAAGGGAGTAAGTGAAAGATAAAAATGAGGAAGCACTGAAGAATGAGAAATTCTTCAAGAATTAAGATAAGGTGTAAGTAAATAAAAATAAGCAATGTGCAAAAGGGAAAGAAATTGTTTGGAATGGTTAAAAACAAAAAGAAAATGCTAGGAGAAATTTTATTTTTGAACCTGTAGTGAAATATAAGGGACAAACATATGAGAAAATGCAAACATCCGTTTTCCTTTGAACGTAAAATTGTTTCATAGTAGGTGCATGTATCAAGCAGGCATTACGTACACAAACCAAGCCGAGTTCACAGCCTCGTGGTTTACCTTAACTGTGTATTTCCTTTGAGTCTACAGATACTTATTTTAAAATTTCATACAGTAGAGTTAGTTTATACGTTTGGTTTCAGACTGGAAAGCAGCAGATATTTTAATTTGCTCCTTATGTGTTTCAGTCCTGCTTTCCTTCAGCTATTTGGGTGGAGAGTCCGAGGGGGTTATGAAAGCAGGTAACTGCTGAGATGCTCCTCGCCAATGCCTGAGCCTGAAGTGCTTGCGAGGTCTGGAGGCATATTTCAGGAGCAGCCGCAGCAGAGCTGTGTGCTTTGAGGTGCCGGTGGAGGGACCTGTCCTTGCTCCTGTTGCTCCCATTACTCTTTGCTTACATACTACGTTATCTCTTGTTTGTGCTGTTAACTGTATGCCTCACTTTATCGTGTGGGGTGCTATCCAGCTAAATCTGTCAAAATGTAGAAAATCTGTCACTCTCAATCCTTAAATGAGTTATTAACAAGTGTAAGTTTGCTAAATACATATGTGCATACGTCAAGTGGTTTGAAAGAACCATTTCATTTTCTTATTTATGTTTGACTTAATCATGCTGCAAACATCTATTCATATATCTGATAAACTTACCGAAAATCTATTAGCATTTTAAATATTTGAATTTGTGTATTTTCATATAAAAAAGACTTACTCTCACCCAGTTAATTTTCACTCATGAATTCCAGGTACACCAAAAATGAAGCACTACTGTCTTTGGAGGCAAAGGCTTTCACTCTCAAATTAGTTTGGGTTTCTCCACAGCATCCTACTAATATTCCTGGTAGAAATACGGATGTGGATGGCAAGAAGTTGATATGTTATGCTTATTTATTTTTTTGCATCTCTTGAGCTTGGGCCAGAGTTGTCAGTCAATGCTAATTACAACTGTGGTGTTACCACTTTGTCAACTGATAGATAGGACCATAACCTATTTTATACTGTAACTGACACAAGTAACACTTCTGTTTTTTATCAGTTCACAGAACTGTGGCTTCCAACATTTTACATCCCTGCTGTACAGAGAGAGATTAACCTCTTGTACTTTCTGTTGAGTGCTCAAGTTATGAATATCTTACTGGATCACAGAGTTGCTTTTTTTGTTTTGTGTTGTTTTTAAAGTAAGAGTCATATGTTGAGAGGGTTGAAAAAAGCTTTACAGATTCACATAATGTCTTCATAACCTATTTTTGTGCTTTCTTCTAGAACATTTGAAATTACTTGGGTTAAAGATACTTCATGTTTTTAATCGCTAATCATTAAAAAGCCCTGGTCTAGGCCTGTTTGGTGTTACCAGAAATTTAAAAACTCAGAATGGACAGATCCTGTCTAATTAGTGTGTCTATAAAAGCAGGGTTAGTTGCTAGGAATTACCATTTCTTTCTGTCCTCAGAGTGGAGGATTGCATAGAATCATAGAATAGTTAGGGTTCGAAAGGACCTTAAGATCATCCAGTTCCAACCCCTCTGCCATGGCAGGGACACCTCCCACTAAAGCATGTCACCCAAGGCTCTGTCCAACCTGGCCTTGAACACCACCAGGGATGGAGCATTCACAACTTCCCAGGGCAACCCATTC